>OX461808.1:71376768-71675375 GCA_949802685.1 Dicyrtomina minuta | reverse complement strand
GATACAATACTGAAATCAAATTCAAAAGTAATCATATAGTTCTAACCTGCGTAAATGTGATCACGCCTAAAAGGTGATCAGCCGCTGGCGCTTAAAGACGAGTTGTGTCAGAAATATTTGACAAGTTGGTATTGATAGCTTGTAGTCTCAACTACTGGCGGTATAATTTAGAGAGCGTAACTTTAAAAACTTCGGCAGAGTAAAATTATTAAATGCGCTATCTCAAAATCACACTTTTTCAAACTCGCTTGTCGCTTACCCTATTTTTTGTATGCAAAGTTATTGAATCACAAGAATTGACTAAAGTATGGTTTTATTAGAACATGTGGTTGCCGGACATTTTCCCCCCGGACACTTTCCCCCTGAAAATTGTCCCCACCGGACATTATCCCCTCGCACAATTTCCCTCCATTCAGTAACCCCGGACGTTTTCCCCCCGTACCCTTATTTAAGATGCTAAGATGCATATTGTTATTGAAATTATGATTCACATTCGCTGCTCACAAATCTAATTCAAACTTAAAATTAAACCTTAAGTGAGATCTGCATAGTAAAACCAAATATAAATTCAAAAACCTAGAAAAGGATATTTGAAAAATAAACAGCTTAGATCATAATAATTGTCTTTAAAGTTAATAGTTGCTAGCAAACTTAAAAATTAAACAAAAATATATGTACTACCCTTGTGCCTAAAAATTCTGTACATGTGTTTGCTGACATCTTACAAAATGATTATATAGTTACAAGATAGGAGGAAATAACAGTGAAAAACTCAGCATTTAAGTCATCAATAATGGTAAGGTATCAATAGCACTAAACTAAAAACTTACTTTCTAGACTACTAAAAAATAATTTAAACAAAATAAAAAGTAAATATTAATAAGCAAATCTTGCGCTGTCGTAAAAATACTAAATACTAAATCTGAGTGTGTGTACGATACTTCGAAGAAATTCTCATAAAGCCTTCACTATACTTAGCACTTCAGTGTACTTGTCTATACCATTAGTTTTATTTTAGGACTGGGGGGAAAATGTTTGGGGTTACTGAATCGAGGGAAATTGTGCGGGGGGACAATTTCCAGGGGGAAAGTGTCCGGGGGGAAAATATCCGGGGGGAAAATGTCCGTATACCGAACATGTATATGTAGTTTGCACCCTTTTGAAGCTCTTGACGAGTACATTACGATTCAACCCTCAAAAATAAAAATTGCACTTTTCTGTTGCGTCATTTTCAGGTTTTGTGAAAACAATTCGGGATTTTCGAATTTTGTCCAAATACCATTATATCTAGAGCTACGCGGCTCCAATTACTCCAATAACTAAATTCAACTAGTCGTTACCTTTAAAATGGTTTATAACATGTGCCCTTTTGAAGTGAGTACCTATGAAATATTTTAAGCTTCTGGTTTGGCTGGAAGTTTATACACGTCAACTTTCATCAAAGTCAGTGCAGAAATGTATTTTTAAGACTGACATCATGCTGCTCTGCGAAGCAATAAACAAGGGGAGGGGGAGAATGAAGCTAGAGGGATTGGTCTTGGTATTAGTAATTATTATAAAGAAACAACTTTACGCGCAGAATTTGCTTGGGCAACATGTTATTGTTGGGTTAATGGTGGGCGAATGGTAGGAAATTAAATTAAATTCAGTTTGTGTCAAAATCCGACTTACTTAACTACATAAACTAAAACAAAATTGAACGAATTCTAAATGTAATGTCTTTTCATCTAGAGCTAACTCACTAATATGCCTCAGACACTAATAAACTGAAGACTGAAGAGCATCTAAATAAACATTTGGGCTATGATAAAAAGCTCCTGAAAGGCGGCTATATAATGGTTGGTCGCACTGCTGCTTGTATAGCAGCTTACACTTTTTAAAGTTTGTAAGGCTATGGTCTACTTAATTTTAAACTGTTTTTAGTTTTGAACATTTAAAACGTAATCTGCTATTTATTGTTGGTCGCTTGAAATTTTTATTTCAAAATTTTGAAAGTTGAGCGTCTCAAAGTATTCGGTTTTTGAAGCCTCATTTCAGTACACAATAAATACAGTTTTAGAAATACTTGGAGGCAGAATTAAAAATATGATAAAAATTGGAGTAAATGAGCAATAATTTATGCTACAAGAAACTGTAAATAACTCAAAACCATGAGATAGACCCCATTCCGGACCGAAGACACATTATTTTGACTGCTGACTGTACCAAATAGTTAAGCAGAAGTAAAATAGCACCTACTTATACTAGGTTCCAAACTTGATGGGACATCTAATTGTAAGGGCATTTAGATATGCTAATTTTGCTAATCTACGGCTCGATCAGTAAGGACACCTGCTTACTTAACTTAAGTAGATTGATGAATTTTAAAGAAACACAAATAATCTTTAGGAATTGTATGGAAATTGCCGTCGATCATGTATGTACATATACAGGATGCATAAAACGGCTCACTGTAGCACCGCCTGCCCCTGACTGATATTATTCGTAAACATAAAACGCAAATAGTACCTTATCACTATCACTCAAGTGCACTTGATTAACTAATTGTAAGTTGTAAGACAAACTACTTAATACGACAGTTCTGTTGTTTTTCCGTGCAGCTGACTTATTTGATATAAGGCAAAGCCCGGCATCTATATTGTCAAAGAGTAGTCGTGATGGAACAATATTTTCAACTTCCTACCGCAGCCGCGTGCCAATAATTTTATTTCCCAAAGCCGTCAGTGACTTGTGGCTGTTCAACATGAAATAATCCCTACACTCAAAAGTAAGACTTCGAAGGGCAAGGCTAAAACTTTTTATAATCTCGACTCATTAATTAATAATTATTTATACGCTGTCAGTCTATTCATTCGGTATTAAAACCACAGAAACAAGGTAAGTTAATAATTGCTTCTTCAACTAAATGCTAATTTTCATGAAGTTTCTATTTTTGCTTCATGGCCAGACGATGTAATGATAACGGATTTCGCATTTTTAATTTGTGCTTACACCTACATCGTAGTGTCCTGACATTGGACATGGGCTTGGCATCTCCTTTATCTTTGTAAAATTATATTATAAAATTAGCATTAACCATTAAACCATAACTACAAAATATTTTGGGATTATTTAGTAAAAGTGTCACGTTTGGCGTGGAGAATTGTGAATTGGAGAAACTAGCAATTCTTTTGATTTTGTTACATTGTTGATTGCTAAATGTCATACGAAGTACTAAGTAATTAGTTTATCTGGCGTTGATTAACGTTGAGTTTGTTATGCATCATAGATGCTAACTTCGTTTTGTTCTCCTTTCAGAGAACAGAGAATGGTGATCAGGAGATAATTATTTTTATAAGTCCAGCCATCAACCGTTAACTAAAGTCAATAGTACTGCAAAATTACGTGCACGATACGATACGATGAAAAACATTAGTTCTACCTACGCAGTTGATGTATTGATTTACTTTCATTTTTAACTTCTCAAGATTGAATTTAAATAAGATTTTAGGACCATTCAAATTCACATTTTGAATGATTATAGTACTAAATGTATCTAACAGTGACCTTTCAGTGAGTTGAAAGTATGGATGCGTATAGTTTACTTAAATTTCATAGGTACCCGATCTTGTGATCGTGAATATTATGCCTAAATGTTCGCTGGTTAGTATAAAATTGTATTATGAATGTGAAATGTCAAACAAAAACCTGACTGGTTTACTTTCCAGCACAGTTTCTGAGCAGACTACTTGTCGATAGCGAAATAGCAACAGTTCGGTGGAATTCTTATGTTTTCGTATTTTGACTTTAAAACTTCGAGTTGTTTACGACAAACTCTAGTAATTCTGAAAAGTGCGTGTAAGGTAGTACATGTAGGATATGCCTGTATGATAAAAATTTAGAGAATAAGCAAGCACTAACGAAACAGAACCTTCGATATATAGTATTTATGATTGTATAAAAAATTATGAAATCAAGACTGCCATGACGCGTAATAAGATTCTTCAATTTGCCGGTAGTGCCGGTACCTCCGTTGCTAGCAGTTAAGTACATAACTATCTCTACAACTAAAATAAGTATAGTATAGTTTAATTTTTTTAATCGAAGTAAGTCGTTTTATAAAATGGTGGAGAGAATTTTGGGTTTAAACCAACTCAGTCGCTACAAATTCTTTATTTTAGGCGTCAACATTTTTTTAAATCGACGGAACTATACGGAGCTGCTTTCATTATTTTTCCATATCTTTAACTTTTGTCAGAACAGGCTCTAGCAACTATTTTTTGATTTTATATCGCTTCCATCAGTATATACGTAGTCCCTATATTTCATGGATCTCAACATTTATGCAAACTTATATTTATATGCATATTGTATGCATTTTTGAGTTGTACTGGTCGTGTTTCTTAGCATCCTATCAAACAGGGTTTAGTGCCTTTTAAAACCTGAATAACATGTCATGTATGCGTGTGCTTTTGTTTTCAAGGCCTATATTACTATACATTTTTTACTATTAAAATGAAGACTTAATTTGTGTAACTCATTGATTTTATAAACATCCTCTTTAGCGCTGCCTACAGTGCCAATAAAAAAGGGACTGCTTGTGGAAGACCAAATACCACAGAAGCACTATCGCCTTGACTGATTAATTGACTGCTAATCGATATTATTTATTTAAATAAGGATTTAAAATGGGACTGACGGATTTACAGGTGAGACGGAAATATTGCCTTTGTTTAAAAGTCGACTAGCTACTTGCTTGCTCGGTTATTTTTATTTTCAAAAGCATTTTGAGGGCATTCCTTTAGCTCCTTCATACTTGTGTTCCTTCACTATAAATGCCGTTTCATAAGGAATACTAATCATAACAATGAAATGAATGATATTATGATATTAATGATGTTAATAGTGAGTGAAGAATGAATGAAGTTACGTACTTCATCGTATTATTACGTTTATTACATTATTATGCACTGATACATGATGTCTGTAGGTTAATAGGTTGTTTATAAGTTCCATATTTTCTCTCATTCAACCACATCCAACTCCCATTGTAAATAGTGAAAAATGAAATATAGAAGTATCCAGAACAAATAGCGAAAGTCCTTTAATAAGCAATTAATTAATGCACCGCTTAAAGGGCAATCATATAATAGGTATTGCTGACTCGATACCTAGAGTCCTCTCTCCGCCCTTTCTCTCACATGTTAACAAACGGCATGTCCAACCCTCGCAGGGGGCTATACGTCTCGAATCAGCAATTTATATATTATGGGTTTATAAACTATATTCAGCCATGGGTTTGCAACGCCTAAAGACTCCGTATACAATACACAATATATTTTGAACAGTAGATCAATGGTTGAAAAAAATTTAAACCTAAGATTGACTTTAGGTTGTTCAAATCAGCTTTTCGTGAGAATATGAATGCATTAATAAAACTATTTAGCATCCTTCAGACGACACTAAAATACTAATCAATGTTGTCACGTGGTCTACAAGGGAAGTGGCAGCTTCGCGAAAGACACCGCGTAAAAATCTACACATTGTGCAATTGTGTAATACTGCTCCTTAATATTTTTTTAAAAATTCATTTCAATTTATTTGGGTTGTTCCTATTTTTCAATCTATTTTTAGTCTCATATTTTGAAAAATATTCCGGATGCTACTGCCGTCGTTGATCTCCTTAAGATTGCTAGGGAGCGACCCAAACGCGAAGGTAGAATGAAATTGGTTGTGGACGGGGAGTGCTGCTTGGATCGTTTATACGGTGGCTACTACCCAGGTAAGATATTCTAATAATTACTGTAACTTAAGGTTTTACGTGTTATAACAGGACTAGTTTCGTATCTGTTATAATAATTTATCAGTTAAATAATAATTATCTCAATTCACTGTTTTCAATATCTTAGATTGGGTATGCGGTGGCCAGTGGGACAAAATGGAACAATTTCTGCGAAATTTTTCTGTCGTTGTTCAGAATTCTAATCTCGATCTGGTGTTTTTTTTTAATGGTACTCTCGAATACGAACACCTAGGAACTGGTGCTGCTCATCGTTACGAAGAAACATATCGTTACCTGGAAGAAATTTCCAAACATATAGCTCATAAGAAAAAACCACCGCCAAAGGTTTGGTGGATACCACCGGCTTATTTACGATCTGCCGTACGGCAGACGTTTCGGTTACTTGACATGAAAACAGTAAGTTACCTAGCGTTGAAATATTTGTATACGATTTATTTTGTAGGGTTGATTAAAATTGTTAATTTAGACAAAAACCTTTGTTAAGTAACTCGTATAATTGTAATGGCTGCAGTGAATCTGGCAGTATAAGTGGACGGTTTGACAGTTAGAATTACAAATAGCGCCCAAAAGGACGATGGGGCAGTATGGGTGGTGCGGCAGTTTAGTGTTAGAATTATGTGTCGAATGGAGTATTTGGCAGTTTAACTGTGTGACAGTTTATACTTTACTTAGCACACAAATCGTAAGTAATAATGAAATCGTTTGTGAAAAAATTTGTTGGAAGTATTAAAAAAAGTAAAAATATAAAAATAATTACATGTTATTGTCTAAGCAACGGCTGTCGAATGATTTGTTTTGGTCTTCCACGCTTAGGTCGTGGTACGTTCAAATTGATTACCGTTACAGACAGTGGAAACTGAATGAAGTCATTCTTTACAGCTAAGGCAAATACGTGTTTGCACATATTATCGCTTCAGGAAAAGCGGGCAAGATCATGTTGGTAATTTCCAATTGGCAAAATTAAAGGTGACAGTGTAGGCAGCAAAACAAGCTATTTCAAAGGTGTCAAATATTCGTAAGCGACGTTGTAATCGCGATACGATTGTATAGTTTATCACAGCTCCCTTCGAAGGCTGGACGTAAATAATCCCTACGTCATTATTTAATGGAAGTGACACGGTAGAAACAAAGTCATGACACATGAAAGAATAGGAAGAAGATACACCTCTGAATAGTATACAAAAGCAAATAAATATAAATAAGCTATAAATTTTAAATCTGAATTGTATGCAAGAACGCACAAATTCATTATTTTGCTTATACTGCCGAAACCCTCACAGGGATGACCACAAAACATTATCGATTAGATTATACTGCCACATACCCGAAAGTCTCTATACTGCCACTTACCTTTTAGCCTAATTGTAATAGCCAGAAGTCTGAGTATACCATGCAATATTTTGTGTGTAGTAATGTTATAAACTCTTCAAACACTATTTCATTTCTCTTTTAATAAAGCAAATATACTTACATGATGATTACCTCTTGGTAGATGTGCACTCTAGATGATCACCACAAGGATATCATTCGTTTTTGCCAAAGAAACAAATTCCACGGTATTATTGCCGAAAATCCTGAGTATCTCATCTGCGATTCGTATCGATATTTCTCCGCTCAAAAACTTAAACTGACCTTTAAAGTAAAAACCTTAGTATACATTTTTAAATCCTATTATTTAGAATTAGTTTATTTGTTATTTTAAATTATGTATCTCTTTTTTGTGACAGTATTATACAGTTATGTTAACTTGATTTCCTTATTAGGGTTCTCTTGAGACTGTCGAAGTAAAACTGAAAAAAGTTTTTGAGACTTTAAATGTGCCCAAAGATCGTATCTCTATATTTAGTGCTTTGTTGGGCAACCATATTCTATCCGACGAAGATCTCAAAGGGTTTTTCGTATCTCTCGGTACCGAAAACGATCCACAATCAAAAGTAACGTTACTCACAGCATAATTAAAATAATTACATTTATTAATGTTTTATCTTCAATATAATTCTTTTGGTGTTTAATAATTATTCTGATTGTAATTTTTAAATTGCAGTCAGCTGTGATAGAAAAAGTAGCCCAATTTACAAGAGAATTAGATACTAAAGATCTTGAGAAGATTGGCGCAATTGTCGCCGCCAAGTCTACACAAAATAAAGAGTTAGGAGGAAGTAAGGATGAATCCCAGGTGGCTGCTGCTAAAATCGTAAAGTGCCTTCGCTACTATGTTGATTTGAAGGCTCCGTCCTCTGGAAATAAGTCTAGAGCTAAAAAATCAAAAAAGGAGAAACAGGCTCAGAAAAATCAGACTGCCAAAAATGCATCAGTACCGGCAGTTCAATCCGTTACAGAGAAGGACAAATCGGAAGTATGAATCTGTGATCGCAGTTTAATACCTTATAAATATTTTCTGTTTACTATTTCGTAAAATCAGATGTAGAACGTCATCATTACAAATTGAAGAAAATTAGTCCACACTCATTACTTGATGGTAGCCGTAACAGAGTTGACGAATTTTAATTATTTTGATAGGTGGTAAAAAACGTGTAGAATTATTTTTCTCGTATTCGTATCAACTTGATCTATGATTTGCTATACAGGGGTGCCACCACTGGTTTTGAAATTGGCACATTTGAATTTCCCACCAGACATAAAGCTTTAAATTGATACTGGTCACTCAACTTAAACATGTTATGTACACTATAGCTATAGAAATTTGGAAATTGTCCATAAACCGACTATTTTTCAAAAACTCCGAAAAATAATAAAAACAAATCCGTTTTCTTATGGTCTCTAAATTATGTCAGTAGTTAAAAATAAGTAAGTCTATGAAGGTTTCATTATTAGTTTGTGACTCCGTTACAGGACTCTTTGGAATCTGCGAAAGCAATCAATGCGAAAGAAGTTGAGAATGAGGAAACAAAGGCTGAATCATCGTCATCGGAACCCAATATTCGTAATAAAAATAATGTTGTCGTCAATGGTTCTAATCCAGAAGGGCAAGCTAAGGGTAAACTAGCATTTACTGTAGCATTTTATAAACTAAAACACCGAATATGATTAATTTGCATGCAGTATTACTGTTACAGTAACATAAGTATAATATGGATTATATCAATGGTTCAGCAGTTGTAGCTAAACTGGTTTATAAAGTCAACCCTCAAGTAGAAGAAGTGGCTGTAACCCGACATAAGGAAGGGGTTATGTCACCTTACATTTGCCAAATTATCAGACAGGTAAATACAGTACTGCTTTTCATTCGATCATGACATCATAATATATAATAAACTTATGACATATTATGCAATAAGTTTTAATTATATTGTAGTGGAATTATTTTCATGTTCTCATTACGTACTTATTTGAAACGATGTCAGCTCAATTTTTAAATTTTACGTTATGCTGTTTGGAAACCTACATAGAAAGAAATTCGATTGCCACTTCTCATTGAGGACATTCGCCCTACAAGCACTGAGCTAGTCAGAGCCAACGACCTGTTCCGTCCGCTACGCCAAAGGGTTTATGCGGTTCTCTTTAATCTGCATCATCTTAACTTTCTGGCAAAGCAGCGGAGTGAGAAAGGCCCAACTATTCAAATCAAGGAAACATTTTTCTGCACACGGACGAAAGCACTAAAAACCCAGTCAGTAAATGCAGTGGAAATTGGTTGGCCCATACCTACGATCGAAAAACTTTGGTTTGGGTGAGAATTTTGTTTTGTTTTGCTTTTTAGTTTAGCTTTATTTGGTAAAACCTTTAAAGTATATTCTCTGCTCGCATTAATTTGTTTATCTATGATTAAATTGCAATATTTTTATTCAATGTGTAATTAGGTACATTAAATTCATCGATTTCAAATTCAAAAAGTTTCAATGGCATACAATTTTGATGTCAAAACTGTAGGCCCTCGTAAAGTTAAATGTTTAAAAACTTGCACATTACTTCCATTCTGCCATTATTCGACTAGTTTTTACAATTTTTTGTAGTCAGAGTGAATTTTAATCTGCAAAGCAGGTGATTTACACCGATTAAAAATTGTTCGCAGAAAATTGCTGCTGAGTTATTTGTTAAAACTTGTGGTTTTGATCTTGTTGTGAATGCTTTAGTTGTACTGTATGAAATTGATTCTTTTTTGTTTCAGGGAAGGGGAGGAGTGCAAAAACAAAAGGATTAGAGCCTTTTTGACTATCATGAAATCCGAGCACCGAATGATGATTGATTCCGAATTCGTTCCACAGCAAATGGTTATATTAGCTGCAGTTCTAAGGTGAATTTTGTGTTTTGTACAACAGTCAACCAGGTTTAGAATTTGTTATACAAGGGTTTGTGTTTAAAATAAGGGTAGGGAGAAATATAATTATAAAGAACCTGGATCTGTGAACTAATGCAATCTTCAACCAGGTATCTATGTTTTTAAACCAAAGTGAACTGTCACTAGCACTAATATTCCATGAAGATACTTTAATTTGCCTTAACACCCAGGGTCATACATGTAGATTGCTCCGGATCCTTAAACATAAAAGCCTAAGGTGAAGCAGTGTTGGGTTTCGCCATCGTTGATTTTTAACGTTGAGTGTGACTATGACAACCAGTTTCACAGGCTACTCAACTGGCATGTTACTAGTTTATAAAAATTGGGTCACTTACCTGGTTTTCCTGTTATTTCTAAAAGCAAATGCTAGAGACAAACTAAAATACATAGTCAATGCAATCAATATAAACAAACAAGAAAATATATTTACAGTAATTTATACGAACGTATTTTATAATTTTTTCCTCAGATACATACTCCAGAGCGATAAAAAGCTTCTCCGCAAACAAGAATTAGATGCCTTTGTTGCCCAATCATTTATTCAGGACATGACGGATGCCAATTTGGCTCAGGACATTGAAGTAATTTCAAATACATGGCGGTGTCTCACTCAATTTTTATTTTTGCCTAAATAATCATTTAATGTCTGTATTATACACATGCTTTTAAAGGTTACAAATCTTACAATCAGAGGAGTACATCTTTCCCATCTGTTCATGGAAGGTGTCGAAATGGCTCTCTTGGCAAACGATGCCTGTGGAGCACCATTACCTTATATACTATTCTGTCCATGGCTGTTTTTCAACGGAAAAATTTTTAACTACGTTCTTGAGCAACAGGCTGAAGGCAGAAGTGTGGGTGAGATTTGTGGGTACAAAACTGATCTTCTCTACTCCATTGAACAACTCACTTTGGCAATTTGTGACGGTGTAAAAAATCCTTTTATTCAGACTGCCCAACTTTCCTTTCCATCGAAAGGCCGTAAGTGTGGCCAACATTATTTCAGTATTGAAACGATTTACATGATGCATCAGATAACTATAACAAAAACAAGATGATTGAGAGTTTCGTTTACCTTGCAGTTGGAACTGGGTTGATTAATTCCTTGAATCCACGAGGTCCGCAATCTCGGATTCCTAATGTGACTCTCCCAAATCCTCATTCTATTTATGGTTCAGGAAGGCATGGTGGAGATAATACGTTTCTTGCACAGTTCTCGGCACCTAATTTAATTCCACGCTCTCGGGGAGCTAACCACCATTTCAGCGCTGGTGCTGGACAGTTTGTGCCCAATGGTGCTTACCAGTATGCTGGATCTTTGTTGGGATCAGGAGGGCAAAACTTCTTTGCATCTCAGGGCGGCACTCAGGGCTTTGTACCGCGTGGATTGTCATCATTATATAACAATTCCGACATAATCCCAGGGATCCCTGCAAGGCAGCGAAGAGTGCCAACTAGGGGCGGCCAACTTGAAGTTGCTGGAATGGTTGTTGGTTCTTGGGGAGCGAACTATGGACCAAGTTGTCATGTCGCAGTTTCTGGTTTCGGCCATAGAATCAATCGGAATGCTGTACTTTCCGCCCATAATTCTCACGTACGTATTTTTATTATTATTAATTTTACAATAAAGCTTCATTAATCGCCATTAACTTTCGTAAAACTCTTGAAATCACTAACTATAAGCAACTCCAAAATCTTCTAACGACCGTAAGATCCATCAAGGATCAATTAACTATTTTTCAGTGACGAATTAGTCTAATTTGCATATAGTCGGTAAAGAATCAATTTGGTGCAGTTCTCAGCAAGCTAATTCTGTTTTAAGCCCATGTATTGTTAAGATATTTGTTTACGTAGTTCCACTAAATTTATAGCTTCAGGGTCTCTTCATTTCAATGGACTTGCGGCACATAGATTTTAAGAATTGGAAGAATTGGACTTAATGCCAAATGAGTTTTGCTATGGGTTGGACGTGCGCCAAAATGACTCTTCCCCGACGACAATGATACTATAGATAACATGATATCTAATTATCCAATATTGTGTGGGTTCACGCAAAATCGAATACGTTATTGCATGATTCTTATGTAAATGTACAATTAGGGTACTTATGCAGATATGCAGTTGGCCAGTAGTCAGTACGAATGTGAAAGTAAAGCGTCGACTTCGATATTTTAATTTATTTATAGATTGCTTCATTGATGCATCCACTACGAGTGTCTAGCGGTAATGCTGGTAAAGTTTCTAATAGTCGAGGTGGGCACCCCATCGGTAATTCGTGGTCACAAAAACGTGGAAACAAAGCTGGGGTAATTACTCTAAATTGGTGTTTATTTTTGTTACGAATAGCACAAATCATTATTTTTTATTTTATCCTTTCTCTATTTTTTTACAGAAAAAGTCAATCATGAAGAAACCTAGTGAAAGTACTACTAAACAAGGTACTGCGAAAGGTCAAAGTGCAGCTAACTCCTCCGGAGGGGAAAGCAAAAACAAGGGGGTTTCGTTTAAAGACGAGTCTAAAAATATTGCTGCCGATAAGTAAGCAAAATATAAGCCAGGGATATTTGTTTAAAGACTTGTCGGGCACAATTAACCTTCTA
The DNA here is from genome assembly GCA_949802685.1 of Dicyrtomina minuta. NCBI lineage: Eukaryota > Metazoa > Arthropoda > Collembola > Symphypleona > Dicyrtomidae > Dicyrtomina > Dicyrtomina minuta. The sequence continues at coordinate 71,662,693 of OX461808.1, read as the reverse complement.
TAAAATCTTAATAGGTTGGAAAATGGCGCAGTGAATGTTCCTACCGCTGAGCCTGTGGATCCACAATCTCTCGGAGACAAACCTCAAGAAGTAAATGAATCTAGTCATCCTGCGGAAATCAGCAAAGGTAAGTTTTTCCTTCACCAACAATTTGCTTTAATATTTTCAAAGCAAGCTAATTCAACTTTTACATGCCGGAAATTTTACAGGCGCTACCTGCAGCCCAAACAAGACGATTGAACTTGAATCAGAAGTTAATGGCAGCCAAATCTAAAATACACGTTACTATCGTATGATATATCTTTAATACTTTTAAGTACGCAGAAGGTTCATTGAAAAACTTCTAGGATTTAAATGATAAGGCGATTTCTATTTTTGTTTTGATGATATTTGAGATGATAAAAGAAGAAAAATGTAGTGCTATCATGGATTGATCCGAAATTATTGCCCCTAATTCATTTTCCTATACGTTTGTATGTAGGCTTTTTTGTGATCGGTTCAAGGTTTTTCATCATCTTCTAGTATGCTTTTGTTTTACTTATCGTTAGCAAATGTGTCAGTTTTGTTTGTGTCTTTACTTTTACTATTAATTTTTATTTATGTATATACGCAGATACCAATATATAAATAGTTCCAAATGGTATCATGCAAAGTTTTCTTAGTCTTGTTTCAGAAGTCATATTTGCGTACGAATGTTATGTAATCAATTATTTTATGTACACTCATTAAACAGATAAACGATATGGTAGCATTCATTCAGTGTAGGAGTTTTTAAGTAAAGCAAATAGCTGCTTTATCTTGATATTTCCTCAATATTGCAAATACAGGCTGTCCTACCTATACTGACGTAAGGCAATGGTGTATAAAGAATGTGAAGATTAATACTAAGCCGCACTTAATGTTTAGTTTTCCATGTATCTCTTTAACAGTTCTATAATTGGCTGTTTTTACAGTACTGATATTGAAATACAGTGGTAAATAGCATTGCAGTTGCTGTTTGGTAGCTGTCAGCTGTATCATGTTAAATGTTAGATTTGTTACGGTGAAAGTAGATGTGCAATATACTATATTCAATACCTACACAGTCAGTATATTAAAATTTAAAATGGCATGAAATCAACCAAAATGTACAGCCCTTTAGTCATTTGAACTTTTGAGGCAGTTATCCAGTCGATGTGAAAACGAAAAGGAACGTAAAGCAAAACTTGAATGATATGACTGTTGATAAATATTTTGGAATTTAATGGAAATTGAGGTGTATTCCTACAAATGTTCATTCCCCGACTTAAGTATGTCGACAAAGGTATAGAATGTGGGAGTACAGACTAATTTCTCACTCTCACACCTCTGTAAAATTTGCTTTGCGATGATTAACTCAACCAGACATTCTTACAATCAATGGTTAATATATTATATTTCCACATAACCTAATTTCTAAGTTTATGAATTGCTGAGTGAATTGCCACATTTAATTCCAGGGTTCGGAAAGTGACACACATTTATAAAAGTGCATGCCATCAAAATATTTTGTCGTAAACTGACATAAATGGTAGAGAGTGGCATAAATCTGTGTCAATTCGTCGCAGTTTATTTCATCATTTTCAATTTATATGTCCACCATTTTTGTCGTACTAATACTGCATAAACTGACCAAAACTGGTATCAACATTACTATTTATGACGTAAAATGACATAAATAGACATAAATACATTTGTCACTTTCTACGAAATTAATATTTTGATGTGTCAGTTTGTGCAACTTAATAACATTGTCATTTGTGTCCCTCGGCTACCCCTGCAAAATTCATTTAATTGCAGAGCTAATTGGTTATATAGTTAAATTGTGACCTCGGAATAACTGAATCATTAGAGGTTCGTAGGCTCATAGTCATTAATTTAGGCGATCTTACTGAATAAATGTCTTCTTAATTAGACCTAAATGTATGTACTTCAAATTTGTAGCTCCATCAGAAAATTAAGCATACCTATTATATCTTTAAGGTATGTGAGTGCAGTAATGCGCACGAGAAAACTAAAAAATATACTAGTAAGTTTATTATATTATGATGTTATTGTGTGTATCTAGAATCTAGGTACTCCATAGAAAGTCTTTTAAGATTCTCAAGCTTGGCATGTATATATTGCGTAGAATTTAGCGACTATATTTATGCCAATATAATATTATAATCATTGTTATTAATAACCACTTTGTAAAAACTTAACAATGTTGTATGGGCTGACGCCAAATCGACTTAATGAATAAATTATTATTATTATATTAATCATTGTTATTGGGATACACAGCCTTATGAAAAACATGCTATTATTTACTTTCAAAACTGTAAGTTGCTGTACACCTTGATATCTTGTTGAAGGCACATGTTATCTACTCCAGTTTAGTTTACTATTATTATTCTTGCAAATTACTGCAGCACATTCTTTGCGAAATCTAATTATCTGTAATGTAAGTGAATTAACTTTCCCAGCTTTTGTGTACTAAATTTTCAATTGTAGTACTTTCGTCGAATCTACTCCACATATTAATTTTAATTGTTTTAAGAAGTATACTAACTCAAACAATACCTGTACATAATTTAGATGCGAAAGATCTAATAAATGAATTAACTATGTATGTGATGTACATGACTGAATAATTCTTGTGCCTAACGGCATATAAAAGGTTTTTATTCCATTGCATGGCAAAAGCCTTATGTTCAATACAAATAATTATTACGTGTTAAGATCATATTTTTATTGGTGAAATCTTCGCAAGGTATCTTTGACAGCATACTTCGTAGAATGCATGCCTTAATCACTGAAACTGTGGCAACCCATAAGAAAAGGCAAATTAGGTGTTCGGTTTCCAAGGTGCTTCTAATTACTAAGGTCTTAGAATGTAAGGGATTGTAATCAACTTGCAGGGCAGCCAAACACTCCTTGATTAACACGTACACAATAAAAAAACTCAGCCCACCCATCCAATGGATGACATCCATCGCATTAGTTTATAGAATTTTCTTGGTAAGCAAGATCAAACGAACTCTATCCAGGCAAAGTTCATAATGCCTTTATCGTTAAATGTATTAACAATACATATTTATCTTTATTACCTAGCTTCACTGCTGTATAGTTTAATTCATATAGATTTCCGAAATTATGTCTTCGCGGCCAGTATGCCACAGTCAAAGCAACCCAGCTTCTGCGATACTCATCTATTGTCAGTTCTCTTTAGTTCTCCCTGATTAACAGCAGCAAAATTCAGTTACCAAGAAATAAATTAAAAGATGCATTTTAGCGGCGCTTTTTCTTCTCCCGTTTGGAACGGGACTGCTTATGATTAGGAGATATTTGAGGACTTTCACGGTCTGATGCCGAGGGTTCTTCTTCGCTACCGTCAGAATCCTACCAAGAAACATAAAGATCAGTCAAATGCTACAAATTACAATCTCTAATTTATGTCACTATAAATGTTGTAGTGAAATTACTATAAAATGTCAATTAAGTCCAAGTAATTTTTTTTGCGTTTTATTAAGTTACTGAGCTCAATACCCGAAAAGAAAAAAATCCGTAGAATTTAAAAACTCGTTAACAACTCGTATAAAAATGTTAACATGTAGATGATTAAGATGATGTCAAACTTATTATTATATAGCACAGACCAGCTCTGTAGAGGGTTTTCTATAGGCACATCTATGTCCCGTAATAGTGGAGTATTTATCATGCAAGTATTGGTCTACGTCTAAGAAATGCACTTGTAAAAAAAGGCTCGTAAAAATTAGATGCAAACACTAAGGAGGATTGATTTTTTAAAAACCTCGTCAATTCTAAGAATACTACGATGCTAGTAGTTTTTGCAGTGTTCAGTTAATTTTTGTGTAACAAGTGCCATCATCCTACCTTCATTCAGTAAAATTGCTCAGTTAATTTACCTGGCCTACCTTATATATATTGTTGAAATGTCTTGCCAGGTAGACCTCGATAAGGAACTTTGCCCGCACTATTCTGCCGGTCAAGTTATGCTGATAAGAACGCATTAAAGTCGATTTGCATGGTTAATTAACAGTGCAATAGAAAAAAAGATGATTCCATTTTACTACTTTTGGAATTTACTAAGTTTCTGCAGATTCCGACCTCCTTAGCGCTTCCGTTGAGCTAGAGGTTTAGACAAAATGCTCGCTGCTTTGAAACGTTTTTAGTTAACATAAATACCTATACGTACACAATTGTCACTGTGTATATGTGACAGCCTAAACAACATACCTAGTAGAATTAAACAATCTAGACTAATATTATCTAAACTGGCGATGGAACATCATCTCAAGATTATATCTCCAGAAATCCGAAATAACGTTTTGTACAGTTGTGGGAAATTAACCAAATAATCAGGGAATGGTGCTTCCAACTATGCATATCCTTTTTCAATCCCACAATATTGCATGACTTCACTACTACCAATTTAACCTATTCTTTATCCTTTTAACAAATGTAAAATCAAAAGAGTTGTGTAGGCCAGACGGCCATGTCGACTTTGGCAAATAAATCGTATCGTACTACCAATTTAAGTACATAATTTGTAGACAATTGATACTATTTCACATTAAATCGTGACCTGCGTAGTAGTGCACTGAAATTGTGAAATATTGTTATGTAACTTTTGTTGATGTATTGGGATTGTGATAGTCCAATCCAAACGCTAGATTTCTTAATACGTTCGTTTTACGTTTGTACTCTAGATTCAGCGATTATCAGCAATTTAATTACGAATTTAATTTTTACTAGTACATAATCTAGTACAAAATTTTTTTTCTTTACTTCCTACTATTTGTTACCCTGGACCAACGGTCTGTCTCTAAGAACAATAAATAAAATAAATAAATAATTCTAGAATAATATTAAAAATTCACATTTTTCAGGCATGCCTAAAATATAAAAGGGAGAGGTTATCGCCACGGAAGATCAAATTAAGTCTTAGGTTTGATTCATCGAAATGAAAAAACTTACATTCGGAAACTCTGATTTGCTATCCGGCATCACAATGACAGCTCCAATACACACCAGCTGAAAAATAGCTCCGATAAAAAGCCCGTAACGAAGCAAGACGTCAACAATATCTTCGTGCATCTCCATTTTACCGTAAAAGCTGAATTCCTCAAAGTTCAAAGGATGATTTTTTTTATGATGGACTGTAGTAACTCGGCGAACTCAAATTGGTGCTAGGACCATAAAAAAATTCAACAGTAAAAGCTGCAAAAGATGAGATGATTTTCTTGTTTAAAATATGAAATGCCATTTTCCGGATTTTCCACAAATTACCTTTAGCTTGCCTTCCCTCATGCATTTAAATATATTTGAGGAGGTTTGAAATCGACATTAGCCAATCTGTATAAAACAAGAAGAAAACTCAACAACTAATCAACTGTATCACTAAGACAAGACGAAGACATGCAGTGCTGATTGCCGATGGTGGTGTATTATATCAAAAGTTTGTCTTTAATAATTTTATTAATTAATTTTCACCTACATTTTGTATTATGTAATTGGAGCACGAAATTGATCACCGGAGCCTTGACCTATGTTACGTTGAGATAGAATACCAAATTCTTTTTTTTAATAAAGCTATCAGTTATCTTAATGTATTTTAAAAACACTCAAAATTGGAGTTTGAATAATACAACTAACGGAAAATTACAATGGCAAATGGAGCGAAACGATATTTTTCAATTCCAGTAGTAACTTACTTTGTGAGCCAAATGATTAGTATTACCTTTAGTATTATGAAAATTCATTGAGCAGCCAAATAAAATGAAAATATAAATCAAATAATAAAATCAAAATAAAGTGCACCTAACTAAAGTACTTAGCTAAATAGCTACCAGCGAAACACAACGCTACACTGATTTTGAAGTTTGAAGTGCCCTGTGTATTACTTGTATGTAGCTCATGTATGTAACTTGTAGCGACATCGCCAACGCCAACCACATAAAAAACTCATGTACTCAGTATATAGCATATTTTTATGTCATACATATTATGTGTTTGACAGATCTTGCTTGACACTTAATCAGCTTTAATTATATTTGATAGCCATGTGCCATGTGGCGACTGTGACCCTACATCCCTGTCACATTGTACCAAAAACTACGCTTTTATTTACATGTAGGTATCAATCAACCTAACCTAGGATGCACCCAACTGTCAACTGCAGGCAACTACTTATTCCTACCTATCTACATAATTTACCGGATTTTTCACACTTTTGAGATACTTAACCAATTTCAACGTGTGATATACCATTCGAAAGCTAATGACTTGTAGATTCTAAATAACGCAAAAGGGAAGAGTTTATCGACAAACGTTTGCCATTTTTTTTCTAAAAACCGTTACTTTTTTTGAAAATTCCGCCTAAAATTGTTTGTATGCGTCGGAGGCCAAAAACAAAATACCCGTTTTCTTAATTTTTAAAGGGCTTTAAAATGATATATCATGCATTAACATCGGTCAACTTTGACAAAAAATTAACTAAGATTTTTAATTACAATTAAAAATTAATCATGATTTGAGCTGTCACACTACGTTTATTGGATTCGCTCATTCATTTCGGTCTGATAGGTGTATCGTTTATGTGTAATTCCATTTAGTAAGAGGTTCACATTTGGATTTTAAGATTTGGCGGCAAATTCAAAAACATGTACTTCTAAAAACTCAAAATCATCTATTTAAAGGCATTTTCGCCTAAAGCATGTTTATTATTTATTTAAATGTATAAGTCAGCATCGAAATTTTATGAATGACAGACTAAATTGCTATAACCTAATAAGATCAATAAGAAATCTTGAGTTTACACAATATTTAAAGTTTTCGCGGGAAATTCAAAAATTTCAATATTGTACTTTTGGTTTTTGCTGGTAAGGCTGCCATAAAACAAGGGCTTTAACCCTTGTTTTTTAATCATATTTATCTTTCTTAAACTCTCTACTTTACATTTAGTGGAAGTGGATGGACGTGCTGTAAACTGTTTACAAATATGCGACACGACTTGGAGAAAAACCTTCTGACATCGTATTATCTAAACTGGTTAATCTTCTAACTCATCCACATATCCCTTATTTGAAGAAATTTCGAATTAAGTAGTTATTGACACAAAAATGCATACAGTTCGTACAGTAATTAGTATAGCAGCAATGCGAACTAGTATATATTATGGACTTTAAAATGTTTGAAATACCTTCGCTATGTTTCTTTGTTCCATTCCAAGGCGCTGGTTGTTGGTTCGTATAGGTGATGGTGTTTTAAAAACTTTAATTTCTACCTATTTACATAATTTATCATTAATAATGTTTTAATACACTGAGCTTTTAGGTAAAGTGTTACAGTCGGTTGTTAATGTACTTCCTTCCGTCCGTGCAGTTTTTTGGTATAAGTTATAATTATTCTCAATTTGTCAATTTTATGAAGGTCCCTCACCCTCAAATCAAACTCAATCCCAGAGTCACAGTGGATAGCGGATCGCTGGAGAAAGGGGGAAAGGAGAAAACACTGGAAAAACAATAATAAAGGAAGCCGTTCTCACTACTAGTCAGAAGATTTTCGTTATTTCCATCCCTACATCTACATCCGACCCCCCACCCAAGACTCCTGCTTCTTCAGCTTCATTATTGCAGTAGTCAGTGTAGGCAAGCAACAAAACTCCAAGCCGCCGCCAAGAAGACACACATTTTTATTATAACTGCCTATAACACCCTTTTGAGCCTTATAGCAGAGCCCAAAACACGCGCCGATATGGCGCGGCGGCGTAAACGCTTAAAGCACCTCAATCAGGATTTTGTATACAACTTTTGTGCACGTCTCCTAAGAAAGGTATTTGAAAAGTAAAACTTTCTCAATGTCATGGAAAAGTCATCCTAATCAAAGAAAATTCAGAAGACCACGAGACGACGAGACCAGGACCATAGTTACCGTGGCCCGAAGCACAGGATATCGCAGCGCAGGAGGATGGGGACTTTTTCATTGATTTTTTTAACGCAGTGCTGTGCTCACTGTCGTCTCTGCTCTCGGCGTCACTTTCAAAATAAAAGCTTGGTCTTTTATATTCTATACTCTGCTGTCTGCTCTGTTGACTCACTAATAAGTCAGTTCATTTCAGTTCATCTCTTTTATTATTTTGTTATTTGCCCTGTTCGTCCATAGTATAGGGCCCGGACTTCGTATAGCCATTTGCTTGTTGATAATTAAGACACCAGGTTCTGTATAACGCTTTTAACTTTTAGGCTGTCCTAAATCCTGGTTATATACTTGAACTTACAAGCCAAGTTACATACTTAAACGCAGTTTACCCATTTACCATACCTGGAACCTACGTACATTTGTCTAAAAATTCTAATTATATTATGTAATACAGCAATATTACTTAGCAATTAAAAATGCACAAGAAACCAAATTTTACCCAATTTTGAGCTTAAAAATATTAGTGGGGACTTAAAAAACTCTTTTACTTAATATACCCAGTTAACTGTAAAGTATGAACAATCAACGTTCACTGTAGACCATTACAATTGTCTATAATTACTAGACTACTGACTTGAGATGAGGTATGTAGTCTAAATCTTTCGTGTGTCAATCTTGCGAAGTTAATTATTTTAATTTCCAATTATAGTGGAATGGAAATGACTGAAATGATTGCACAATAGGCATATATTGTGTCCTGTGCCTGTTGTGCTTCGTTTCCAATCCTTTCAACAAATACAAAATGAGCTCAACAACTGCTACTTCTCCTTTTACCGATTAAAATCAAATATTTGCAATGTTAATATAAATATATTTATGTATGAATTGAAGATATTAATATGAATGAACATGTTCCAATTAATTGGCCTCTGCCCACCTTAAAACCTATTTGGAACCAAAAAATGATAATATTATATAGGGTAGGGTCGGGTATCTGTGGTAGTCCGGTAACTGTGGTAGTGGGAAACCATAAAGCAACGAACGACAGCTGCAGTCCGAAGTTTATTTCAGTTCACTCAACTACTCATGGAGTACGTGCTGGCTGATATTCCCCGCGATAGTCGAAAACTTGTAGGAGAAGAAAATTACAAAACGTACTGTGTCATTTTAAATAGTTTAGGAAAGTTTATTTTCATTTTCTTCAAGTCCCTGTAATTACTGATCCAAACACATTCTCACCGAAACTGATTGCGGGAAGATAGTTGGAGTTAGTCGGCATAAGTTAATCACAATTAGGATGGAATATTAATTTAACCTTTAATTCGGTGGATTTTTGAAAAATATTTAGTCATTTCAAAGTAGTGTTCTAAATGTGGTAATGTCAGGGCTTCTAACTGTGGTATTGTAAAAACCATGCAAAACTCATTGGAAATTTTGTGAAAATGAAGCAAGTGTGTTTCAAAAGTATAAGTAATAATATGTCAGTTCGTTTTCATTTGTTTAGCATGCCGTAAATTGTAAAAATGGGATGAAATAAGACAAGCCATACAACAACGTAGAACTTAACGATGCCATTTCTTCTGTGCAAAGTAGATCATTAATAACATTCATTTAATAAATTAGTATACATGTCGTTTAGTAGTATTACTACCCACAACGATTATTGTATTCTTTAAACGGGATTTATAGAACCTAGTGTGTGTTATAGAATCTGTTCCGGCTTAATATGCTTCCTTTACATGTTAATTGATTTTTTTTTACTTATGTTTTGTGGACTGAAATTGCAATAAACTGTGGGTGTTCATAACATTGCCAAACTAATAATTAGGGTTTCCAGTCATTTAGTAAATTTCATAAATACCTTAATAATATTTATTCACGTTATTTTCATATCGTAAAATTTGTCAATTTTAGCGAAAATGAGACTACCACAGTTAAAACCCTGCATACCACATTTACCGGACCTAGCAAATTTCCAACTCCACCTAGGTCGTATAGTTTGAACACCTGTAGTTTAAGCATGCAGCAGTAGAATTTGATAAGAATTGGGTTACGTATTCAGTAAAGTATGTGTGTCAAGTTTATAGTGCTATTGCTTTCAAAATTCTATTTACTTGGTATTACAGATTGAAAAACTGAAAGTTTTCCAAAAAGCTACCACAGTTAGAGGACCTTACCCTATGTCATATGTTTGGACACCTTTTACACTGTAGCATACACAGTATCAGTTTCTAGTAGTAATATTTGTCTACCTCTTGTATTGCTATTCTAACTCGTGACTGACACTACAGACGAATACTTTCGGTACTTTCCTCTATAAAATCATATATATATATCGTCCACTCCACAATCAATCAACTGCAGTGTACAATACAAACACGGATTATACAGTAATTTGCGTTATCTAACAAATTGAAGCCTGCCATCTCGTCAGTCAATCCACTGAATATAATAATCGCATCCACATGTCCACATTCACAACTAAAGTCACGCTAAATAATATATACAGGCTAGTAAAATGATACTACTTCAGCACACTGAAGTGACAGAGGATATGAACTTTTACTGCATGTCATACTACTAGTATATACTATAGAAACACTATTGTAATACCTGAAAAAATGTGTTCAAAATCGAAAAAAAAGTTTAAATTAGTTTGTTTCAGGTGGGTATACTATGCATGTATTCAACTACCATAATGTTCAGCTCCGCATTCCACATCCTCTTCCAAGAATCCCTTAACTCATGCTTGTAAAGTACTTGAATCTATAGGATTCTGTAGAAATTCTGAACGTTGGAGTAGTGGATAAATAAGGCGGGGTGAGGTGTGCTGATTGACTAGTGAGTGAGTGAGTCTCTGCTGAGCGCAAATGCCGAGTTTATATTCTAATCGAAAACTTCCTCCGGATGTATATAGGTTTAACGCATATACTTTATCCTCTCCTGCATTCTGCATCTACTTTACTATTACTACATCTTTATTATTATGCTGGAATTGACTCAATTCAATTGTCTATGTCTATGAGTTGAGTTCAGCTCAGCTTCAGCGATGGCTGTGCTGAGTGCTGATGCGATGGCATGTATCTAAACTTAAACTGTGAAAATCCATACAGTATTTTACGTTAGAGTGTAGTGCGGTACAGCGATCCGTGTCCGGTCCGGGCAATCAATAATTTAGTATGTATAGTTACGTACACAACTGTACTGTGTAGCTGAATACTGTTGCTGTTGAAATGCTTCTAGCTTTTAAAGTGGATAAAGAGGTTTATCGAAAATACTGCGATTGCGACTGACACTACTGACTCGAGAGTGGCTCCTATACTGGGGAAGCCTGGGTTCACGCTTGTTAAAAATAGTGAGAGCGAGAGACCGAGAGACCTGTTCAACTGTTTTGTATTTAAAGCACTGTAAAGATACGCCCGCCCGCAAGACCTGTAGTATAGTATGTAATGTGTTCATATAAAAATGTATATGTAAAAAAAAAGCTCGTTGAAGAATCGAAAATGGCGGCTGGGCTCGCAGTCGCTGTACTCGCTGGAATCGCATCGAGAAAGAAGGAGCAGCAGCAGCAACAAAAAAAAATACGAGTTTTTTTAGCTATACGGCTCTCGCCGCCACTCATCCCACCACCGCCGCCAAATAATGTCTAGTGTTTTGGTACCGTTCCCCGATGTGTTAGAGCGGAGGCCCCTCACAAAATACGATTTCGATGACGAAAAGAGCTGGCCCTCTGGCTTCAGGCTTGGCAGACATGTTTCCATTAAAATCAACTTGGAATAAAGTATCAAGAACTCCGCGTAGAGTCAAGGCAAGGGAGGTGTAGAGTGAGTGTGGATATTTTCCTCTTTTTCACAAGGTAAGTTTCAAAATTTTGTATTTTCCTTATTATTTTCATAATGTAGAAAGAATTGTGTTCAAGTGAGTGCTTCGTACAACTAGTGTTTTTTTTTGACTAAGACTATGGCAACAGTTCAGAATGAGTTGTGAATAGAAATAGTAATACTTTGCTTCCACATCAATGTTGACTATAGTTGTAGCTACTCAAAAAATATTATGGAAGTTGAGAAATAAAAAAAATATTTTTGTTGCTGATGATCTTCAAACTTAAAGTATTTTGTAAATTATCTCTGTGAGATCAACAACAAAGTTGATCCATGCAACACACAGTCTGCAGTCGCACAGGCCACTATGGAAAACACTCATAGTTGATAGTTGAGTTATTATTGAGTTTGGGTTTGGCTTTATTCACGTGTCAGATCATTCAGTTATTATTTATTATTGATATCAATTTAGAATCAACTCCGTTGCCTGTTTCATTAGTCAGCAGTAGCCGCAGCCAAGTAATTAGACTTGGCACTACTGTTGTTGTTGCCTTTTTGGTATTGACATTGACACCTTCGAAGTGAATGTTTTCAATCATTCATGTCAACAATACAGTTGAGAATATTTATCCATTGCTGCATCTTCACTAAATGCAATATTCAAAGCTGAACATCATACGAAAATTGTGAATAAATTTTGAGTGTCAGATAAAAATTAAATTAAGCTGCTAATGGTAAAACAGGAGCCAACAACAAATTCAATCTATTCTATCCAATGGAATTCTGATATTCTAACTACTCGTCAAGCGTGATCGTTGTTTATTTTGAAACAAGCATTACGCCCGCCGATTTCGGCGGAATTGCGCCTCATCTGGATACTGGCCCCGGTTACCCACTGTCACCCTACTCCAACGTGTCTATGGTTGGTCGTAAATGGGGTAATGGTGTTGTAATGGGGTGTGGATTCAATTCAAGACTAATCCGTGCACCGTGTCATTTTTGTGCGACAGTGTGCACACGACGACCTACCCTAGACACTTTAGAGTAGAGTGACAGTGGGTAACCGGGGCCAGCGTCCAGATGAGGCGCAATTCCGCCAAAGTCGGCGGGCCTAATGCTTGTATTTAATATTATTATTGCCAACTGAGTGCATCGTCTATTATTAATATACTACGATTTGTTAATTTGTTTTGCACTTTTGTTTTATAGGGAGTTTTTAAATGTCCAAGAAAAGAAAAATAACCCAATATGAGTCAGCCGAGAAAGACGGGTGACGAGATAATTTAAATAGTGAGTCGGGAGACTTGCAGAAATGGGGAAGAAAGAAATTTCAGACCAGTAATTGTACTTGAAACTCTTTGAGAAGTGTAGAAGAGTAAGTAATAGTGAAGATATCAAGATGAGTAGCATGCTTGTTCACCTAGGAGCTGTAGTTTCGGCGGCTTTGGAAGCAGCAGCAGAACAAGCTGCGGCAATCAGCCGAGGCGAATCCATGGGAGACAGTAATGGACAATTTACGTCTCAACTTGGCGGATCCCGTCTGTCACAGACAGCTTCAACGACGACGACTTCAACAACTTCACAAACTCCTACATCGTCCGCAGTACCTCATTCATCTCAGTTTATGAGCAAGCAGAGTCCAAACATCCAGGTTCCGTTGTTGTTGCATCAACAAGTTCCAGGGAATTTAGATCCTCTAATACAGCATTCGATTCTGTATGGACCTCCACAAGCATCGAATTCGTCGATGTCAACCTTTCCGCAGCAGCAGTCCACACAAGCACCACCGAATAAAAAGCCTGTGAACCAGCCAGGACAACCACAACAGGAGCGTATTGTCCACGTGTCAACTTCGTACCCAGTACAGCAACATGGAACTTTGAGCTTAGTTCGCCCTAGTGTGCTCACATTTGGGAACTCAAAATTCCCAGCTGTCCCTGCCCCGGTCAGAGTGCCAGTCGAGGTTGTACTCCAAGATCATAACTATGTGGCTCTCCTGCCTCCATCTTCACCGTCAACGTCCCCTTCACCCCCGCCTACCCCTCCTATATCACCGTATGTATACTACCCGCCTAGTAGTCCTGTGGCTGTGTATAACAGTAACAGTGTCAGTGCAGTTGGTGCGAATGTCTCCCCCACGACTGCATCTACTCTGGCTGCAAGAGCAAGCCCAAAAGCAATAATATCAATTTCGAAGCAAGCGTCGCCAGTGACTGCTGCATCTTCCTCGTCCGTGCCCTTGCTCAATAGCAATGCAAGTATACGGCCTGCTTCCCGTTCTCCGATTGCAATGGCAGTAAAATCCCGTCATGTATCCGAATCAGAAAGTGTGGTCGGCAGTGCGGTATCTCCAAGAAAGGTTCCACCGTTGGTGATCGGGTCAAGGCGACGTAAGAGTAATTTCAAGGATGCCAAACTAAAAACTGATGACAGTGATCAATTATTATCTAAATTTGAAGAGAATCCAAATCATGTTGACCTTTTGGCACATCGTTTTATTCACCCTAATCTCAATGAGTTAAATGATAATGATGACTCCAGTGTCATAGCGAGTGTAGCTAGGGACAAATTAGACAGTGAAAATGGATTTGTCACCTCTAGAGAACATAAGCGTGCACTAAAAGTGAAAAAACCGACTAAAGTGAAGCGAAAATCGAAATCTATTTCAGAACAAGTGCACACTTTGGAAGATTTACAAGCGGTAGCGGTGACTAGTAACCCTACCGCCTCCCCCCTTGCGGTTGCGGTTGAGGACAGTGAGGTAGTCAGCAGTAATCCAGGTACAAATGGCGATGAAGGCATAACACGTTGCATCTGCGATTATTTACACGATGATGGCTATATGATTTCCTGTGATAAGTGTTTTGTGTGGCAACACGTGGACTGCATGGGCATTGACCGGACTGACATTCCGGAAGTGTACTATTGCGAACAATGTGAACCGCGCTGGGTGTTTAAATCCAGAGCAAAATCCATTCAGTTGCGGAAGCGTGAGTACATGAAGCGAGGGCTTGCGTTTGACGCGACGCTCATGATGGCGGAGCCTGGTAGTTTGACCGTGTCTCACGATTGTGGCGATAGTGTCAGCCCCAAAGCGTCGCCAGCTGCAAGTAATAATAATGTACAAGAACCAACTCATCTGCAATCACAAGAACTTGGAAAGCTCCCTCAGGTTAGCCCCTCCGATGTTCCAGTGAGTATCAACAATGCTGATTTTAGTGGCAGTAGCAAAGCTCTCAAACTTAAAAGACGTGGTCGCCCTAGTCTTTCTAATGGAACCTTTAGTGACAGTGACAGTGAATTATATCTTGGGAGTTCTTCAAATCCTAGCAAGAAAGCTCGGAAGTCTGGAAAAAGTCATTTGCAGAACCAAAGTCAAGATGATACTGTGACTGTGAAGAAGGAAAGAATTAAAAGCGGTGGAAGTGTAGGCGGTGGAGCTAGAAGAAGAAAAACGATGGAGCCCAATCAGCCAAAAGTAAAGAGAAGCTACACGCGGCGAGCTAGTGTTTTTAATCACGGTCATAAAACTGGTCAAGATACGGAGCAAGTGCAAAATAACGTGAATGTCAGCCACATTTCTTACCCTGTGACGATGGACCAAGATTTCCCCAAGGAATTAACCTCACCATCAAATACTTCTTGCATTGACATTCAGAAAGATCTAAATGGTTTTGGTGAGGGCGAATCTCAGTCGAGCTTAAGTGAAACCAGCTCGCAAAGGACCAGCCACAGCGAAGCTTCATCCGTTGGTGTGACCGCTGTTTCTTACGCAAGAAAAGAAGAAAGTGATGAAACCACTTATGTTGACCCTACTAACGGAGCTGGCGTTTCTGGTGAAGTACGAAGGGTGAAAGCACCTAGAAAACAAGTAAGTTTTGTTTTTTATGTCATTAATGTCTGCCCATCGATTCTACATCGGGTAGGATGACCAAGTTAGATATGGCCACTGAGGCAGAATAGAATTTGTCAATCCACGCGAATCTGACTGATTTTGGATTTTGCCATGCAATTTAAGTAATTAGTGAAACCGCTGATCAATTTTAATTTTAAGTTATATTATTTTGTATATTGTTTGTTCGCAGTTGAATATACAATATGTCGTTTTCTGTGCCAGTATCTTTTGTTTGTATTTGTGTTTAATCTTTTGTAAAATCTTGTAGCAACTTCGAGCAATTACAAATGGCGATTTAAGCCCCCCGCATATCATCTCAACCAACCATGGAAGTCCAACAGACGGTTCTCATGGCAAACAAAAACAAATTACCATTGGAGCGGGATCTGTGGATCTGGAAAACTCTCTTAACCTGAGTATCAATAGATCTTTCAATAGCAGTAGTACAATAAGTCTGTCCAGCCCGGAAAATCAAACTATTCCATCCAGTTTTCCTACGCCGTCGCCAACGAATTCCTTCAATTCCAATTATGCATTTGCGGCTTTGTCAACTTGCCCATATGCCACATCACCATGGCTCGATAAATACGATGAAGCAACTGCTTGTCACTATTCTCAGGAACTCAGAGCTAAGTTACCTAAAACCAATGGCACGGAATCCTTGCAAGAATTTTCGCGAGATTTTGGAGGGCCACATAAATGGAAGCTTGGTGTTGCTACGCTTGATTGTTCAAAGCCCCTCAAAATCTTGTTGGCCAGCACTGCCATTCATGCAAACGAAGCTGTCATCGAGTTCATTGGGAAATTCAAAACGTTGTCCCAATTTGTGCCTGGAAAGTAAGAATAATTATATTGTTATATATATATAGTTGTATGGACATCAGTGCTCGTCCGTTCGTCGCTGATTGATTTGGCAATAAAGCCATTAAACTGCAATAATTTTTGTTAGTAGTTCGGTATTATTTTCTATTATTCTTTTATGTTTAATATATTTCAGTATCACGTATGAAGTTTATGGTAAATTATGAGCACCTAGATGACATTCCTGCACATCTATAAGCCTT
Source organism: Dicyrtomina minuta (assembly GCA_949802685.1). Taxonomy (NCBI): domain Eukaryota; kingdom Metazoa; phylum Arthropoda; class Collembola; order Symphypleona; family Dicyrtomidae; genus Dicyrtomina; species Dicyrtomina minuta. The sequence goes on along the minus strand of OX461808.1, from coordinate 71,645,969 downwards.
AACGCTAATCTCTTCACTATTTTTTGCTTAGTGACGTTGTAAATTGCTCATGTTGAAATATTTTTTATAGCAAAAAGTTTGCTACTGGCAATCCAAACTCTATCGTGCCGGAGCCGTTTGCCTTCTTTCATCAAATTCCAAAGAATGGCATATGCATTAGCATTGATTGTCGAAAGTATGGAAATGCTGCCCGGTTCGTTCGCCGTTCGTGTACTCCAAACGCTGAAATCCGTCACGTGACAGTTGGGAAGGGGACAGTGCATGTGTACATCGTGACAACTCATGATGTTAAAGAAGATGAGGAAATCACTATATCTCATGAATTTAAAGCCATAACATCAAATAGTATGAATCCAGTTGCGCAACCTTATAATGTAGCGAGTCCACCGCTACCCTGTGCATGCTCTGATATTAGCACGTGTGATGCCGCAAAATTGAAGAGCGAACTATCATCGCCTTTGTCTTCCAATGAAGTTCTCTTAACTCCAGCAGCTTCAACTAGCTTTTCTGATGATATAAAAAAGAAAAATGGGTTTTCTGTCTCCTCAGTGTCAACCAAAAGTTTACCTGAGTAAGTCTATTTTGCATTTCGAGCGTCATTGTTTCTTCATTTCGCAATTTGTAAATTTCAGTTTAGACACCCACAACAACGGGTAAAATGGAAAAACTGCACATTTGCGTAAGTGTAAATATGCCTTACTTGATGAATAAATAATAACGCCTCTTCTTTCGGGTTTATGTATTGCAGGCCTAAAGAGCGCAAGAGGAGGGTTAGCTCCCGCCGAACTTCTTCAGTAGACAAAGATCGTGCTGTTGAAATTGTTGCGGACACTCAGCCTACCCTAGTTCCTCCAACAGTTGTCACACCAAAGGCTACCACAGATCCATCCGCTAGCCTTAATAATTCTGTAGCTACCGCTCAGCCTTCATCGGTGGAGGTAACTCCCGTCAGTGAAGAGCAGAAACCCTCGCTCGATCGAAAAGGACAAGCTTCTGTGTTACCAACAGAAGAAGAAGAAACGCAATCATTGCCTCCACCCAACATAGCATCGACCCCCTTGACGACACGGCCTTACGCGGTGAAAGATAGGTCCAGTAGAGTTCGACATTCTTTCGGGTCCAGTGGAGATGAAAGTTCCTTCAGCGGAATCACCAGAAGGTCCAGAGGAGATTCCGGTAGTACACGCAACAGACATCAGTCTGGAAGTCCTAATGCAATGCTGAACCTGGATTCCACTATAACGTCGCAAACGTCCACTCCTTCGACACCTAATCTTTCAGCAATTGATGAGAAGAAAATGGTCAGTTAAATTTTGTCATTGGTTTATATAAGTAATTGTGATAAATAGGTTGTTATTCAATTTCACTGAACTACCAAATTGATAGGAAATGTTTATATGTGTATATATAAGCAACTATCCCAACATGACAAATGCAATAGTTGTAAATAGGGTGTGACAAATCGGTGGACCGACTCGATAAAATCGACGTATTTTTGTCGGTTCGGCACCGACTTGGTTAAAGTATCAAAACCATGCATAATTTAAAAATGCTGTAACTGCATTTAATTTTTTAAGGACCTCTCATCCTCTTTCTTAGATCTCAAACGGGGTTCTGTTAAGTCAGGAGATGGCACTTTCGTTAGTTCATGATCCCTTAAAAGACTAGGCTAGGGCTCAAATTTATGAAGTTATAACGACTAAATTTTTGAGAATCAAGTGCTGATTAACTATTTGCATTAACACTATCTAAGGCTGAAGGCGGAAATATTAGTGTCGAGTCGGTTTTCTGTTTTTGATACTTGTCGGTTTTTTTAAATTCTTCAGTTTAGTTTAGCATAGGCTAGTTGTAAAAGATGAGTTTGCTATAATTGAATGGGAATCTCTTACTTTGTTTAATAATTTTTTTGCAAACCTCATTATTATTTATTTCGCAGACGCGAGAAGAGCGAAAGCTACAGTCTGTCTTAAAATTGATTGAGCGTATGGAGAATAACCAGAAAAGAAAAGAGTGTCGAATGAAAGAAAAAAAGGAAAAAGAAAAGGACAAGAAATCAGATCGGGAAGATCAAACTGAAAGTGTCCGGTACACTCAACCTGTTAAATTTGCACCAACCAGGAAGAAAGGGTAAGCGATTCAGAATTTTAAGACTAGCAGTATTATTTTAATTTCATACAGTTAGTGCAATATAGTAACGATATAATTAAGTATTATTAATATTAGCCCCGTAATGGCTGATGCCCATAGGAGGTGTAGAAAAAATAAGTTTATCACGCTAGTACCTACAATACAAACAAGGTTTGTTGTGGTGCTTTATTACTGTTTTGTCGTGTGGTCCGAATGGAGTGAGCAACCATTTTTAAATTGTACTTTATTATTTCGATGTTCACTCTAATAGTAAGCGGCGCGGCCGATCTGGAAGCAGCCATAAAAATCCCAGCAAACCCCAGTTGATCAGTCAGCGTAATTCTGGGAGTGCTGGAGACATAAGGTCAACGTCAACCGAATCCGATTTTAACTCTGCGGATGAAGCAGTTCGAGTGGCAATGTCACCCCAGAGAGATGGAGCTGGTCCTAGCTTTAGGTTTCCAAAAACCAAGAAGGTAGGCTTACACACGCAATACACATTATATAAGTTTTAGACTTTTAGATTTAAATGATCCATGTTTAATGCTTACTATCGGTAAAGCTGCTAGAGAATTTTGCTATCGTATACTCTATAATCTATTGTATGTACATAATACATATACGTTATTATTTAAGCTTAAAAAATTACACGTTTATTTACACACTTTGCAGCTGCTGATGAATGAATGGATGAATGAAAAGGTGGAGCATGTGATTGCTCCTCACTCCCACCCAGTTGTGGTTCCTGTTTCGGACACAACTCCTCTTCCATCCCAGTATATTCGGAAGTCCAATTCACTCACCTTGTCGAGTGTTTCCGTTGGACCACCACCTGCAGGAACATCCACTGCGTGTTCCAGCGTATCTACGCCAGTTATATCAACAGCGTTCACGATGGTGTCGACACCAATCTCATCTACTCTCTTACTAGCTAATCTAGATTCTGGATCTGCTAAAAAGCGTTGGTTACGTCAAGCAATAAGCGAAGAAACCGATCCCATCTCAATGGGTCATATGCATGTTGGTTCGCGCCCTGATTCTCCTGCTGTTTCTGCTAATGGAGCAGATTGTGTCGCGCCTCTTAAAAAAAGGCGCCTTGCACGTGCTTCGATGTCATCTGAAGTTTCTAATACCCCTCCATCTACTCCAACCAGCCATTTCTGTACTGAAGAATCCGAAGAGAAGGAATGTGCCTCGGATGATACCGCGACACATTCGACTACACAACAGCAGTTCACTCAAGAGTTAAACAACAACAGTAGCATAACCTCGTCGTGCAATGAGAGTAGCGATGATGAGGAGAGCGCTGACGAAGATCTGCGTGTTCAACTTAACGTAGAGAGTAAAGTTCCTGGTGAAGAAGAAGATGTCGAAGAGGAGCAAACACAGAGTTCCGCGGGTGACATATGTCCTGAACCCCAACTTGATTTGAATCAAACTGCGGTAGAAGAACCTGCTGTGCCCGTTTCTGCACCGGAACAAGATTCAGTTGAACTTCAGGCCCCCAAGAAATCATCTCACAACTTGTATATATCTTCTGTCGTAAGCGACGTATCCTCAGATGAAATCGAGAAGCCAATTAAAATAATTTTCAAGCGAGCGTCAACACCACCTCCAGAACATCCCGTTTCACCTCAGGCAGAACCCTCTGCAAAGCCTGTGGCAGAAGAACAAGCTAATAGTACAACTATAAAAAACTTAACACCTACCACCCCAACCAAACGTAGTCGTTGGGATCAAGTTGAAGTGAAGACAACTAATGCTGCAAAACCATCGGCCTTAACCTTTTCACCTGTTGCCCAACAGAGCGGAGGAAGTGTCAAAGAAGCAATTGTTCGAGAATATGTACGAAACCCAGCTAATTCAAAGTATGTCGAAAATTTCGCACAGATTATGAGTAGCGCCAATTTGCAAATGGTAGAAAAGCATATGCAGGCGCAGGCAGGTGCGGATAACCAAGTAGGAAGTTTTCAGCAGCCACCAGTAATTGCAAATGTGGCTGTTCCTTCTCCTTCGCTTCAGAGTCCCAGTACTCCAAGCCCTTCTTCGTCGTCAGAATCGCGGCAACAGCCGAATCAAACAGCTTCAGATGAACCTGCACCAGCGATAAATGTTCATAGCAACAGACATCCTATCACTTTTCAGAATAATCCTATCGCACAGTTTGCTGAGAAATTAATAAAATCTAATCGAAATAGTAAAAAAACTCTAAAGGATGGCCCCAATAATGCAAGTCAAAGCCTTGCTTCGCTAGCCAGTCCAAATGGTCAAGAATCTCTACTGCCAGCAAAGCGAAAGGTTAGATTTTGACATTCATCATTAAGCAAATAATAAAGGCGGTATTACTTATGTTTGCCAAAGGATAGCATATCATCATAGCCATTCGTCATTTAATAATTTAATCTGTATTAGAATAACTCTATACCGTGTTCTATCATTTTACAGTTGTCTATCTTAGAATATCGGCAGCGGCAGCAAGGGGGTAAACCAGACTTGGAATCCAGGATAGAATGTAGTAATAGTAGCGTTACCTTGACGCCTCCGATTCCGGCGGAAGAAATTGTGACTGCTGAAGCTCAAACGCCGCTACCCCCTACCGAAACTGCATCGTCACCTATTCCAAGCGATCTCCCGTCGCTAACTGAAACAACCGCAAAAGGTCAGCAGTAGCTATGAATAGTATTTTGTGATTTTTCACTCTTTATTTAGTTTAGCCTAACACCCCTTTTTTCATCTGTCCATGTTTAATCCAGATGAAACACCTTTACGGCCATGGAGTCCAACGCCTACATTAGCAGAGAGGAAACAGGAAGAAATGCGGGCACGACTTTCAAATTTGGGCATTATTCGGTTGGATGCTGCAGCGGCAGCTTTTAATCCGGATTGTCCAACAACAGCTGTGCCACCTGGAAAATTTAACGCCCTGCCATCTCCAGCTGCTGCAAATGAATTACCCGTGGAGTCAAACAAAGTCAAGTCAAATGGTAGTTATAATAATTATTAAATCTCAGACCGAACATGGCTTCCAAATTAGCACAATTCAAGAATAGGATTTTGTAGCAGCACCGTTTCAAGTTGCAATTAATGCAGTAATACATTAATATGGTGTAGGCACTTAATAACAATGTAATAATCAGGGCTTCCAATTATATTCAACCAATAGATCATCGAACGGCACTGTCCCCCATCGTAGCAACACAGCCGACTACTCAGCCGAAAGGGGGTCACCGGCTTTCGGTTCCAACTCCAGCAGCGCTTAAGCAGTGTGGTATGCCACCCCTTCCTACGCACCTAACTTCTTGCTACACCGCGTCTGTGGAAAGTAATAAGGAGCGCGAAGGAGCAAAACCTAGTTCAATACCAAATGGTCTCCCGGGTATTCATATTTCTTCTTCAGATTGGTCCCCATCACCTCAAAGGTCACCATCCGCCCACAGAAAATCCCCACCACAAAAATCGCCATCCACATCTTCTTATCGAAGGTCACCACCACAAAAATCTCCATCTGCATACCGTAGATCACCATCTCAACGATCAAGATCGCCAACGTCATACAGAAGAGCTTCGCCTTCAGCATCCAGACGACCCAGATATGACCATAATTCACACCATGTACATAACATTCAGGGACATGGGCACGGGCGAACTTCATCGTCTTCATCGTGTGGTTCTTACAGTTCTATTCCTGTCAATTCTAGTAGTCACAATCAGAGAGGAAATTCAGTGAGTAATAGCGCTGCAAAGACATCGTCACCCGCCTCAGGTTCGGCTAATCCTAGTACAACAATCATTGGTGGCGTTCCATTATCGAACCTGATTCCCCCTCCCCCACCTCCTACGGGAGGTCAAAAACGATCTGTATTTGGGCATCAATTCCACAGCAAACCATACTACCATTAGTCGTTTCCGTTAGCTGCGTATTGGTTGGGCCGATTGGCACTGAGAATTTCATCATAGTAGGGTTTTAGCATTTTTTGGTATAATTATAATTTTCAAAAGTTTTTATCAATTCCTATGTTCTGAACAATTCTATATTTTTTTGTGGTCGTTGCGAAGGGCATTTTTTCAACATTAACGAAAAACGTAGGTAGATGTCATTTAAACATCATGTACTAATATACTCTGTAAAATAATTTGGCAGTAATATATTTTGACTGCATGTACGTATTTGTATTTATTTTTAAAATAGGTATGCATATAGAATCATCAGAGATGTCAGTGAATGGCTTTTAGTCATGCTGGGGCATATTGTATAAACGATAAGCTGACTTGGAAGCATTTGTTCGACACTATTGAAGTATTGGTTTTGTGTATATCTTTGTCATTTCATGTTACTTTCGATATTCATTTTATATGTAACTGCATAACCAGGTGTATTTACTCACAATACGAGAGAGGTTGTTTTTTTATTAGTTGAAAAGTATACGAGCTAATAAATCGATGTTTTTATGTGCTTACTCCTCCGCTTTTTAGCATTGTCATTCACAATTTTATATGTGTACATGAAAATCCAGTGACTGAGTCCTCATTAAGTAATTCTTAACCTTTAGATTAATTTCATTTTTTTAAACTAATTTCTAACATTAGTAATATTATGGTTTATCGAGTCTTCATAAATTTTTTACTGGCTGCTCGTGTATATTTGAAAGTCTTCCGTGCAATGTACTCAAGGCTTATTTTTACCTTCAGTCTCGCCGAAAGTTCCGTTTTTGCACTTAATTTCTTCTGCTGATTTGGTCTTGACTTATTGGTAGTTTAGCCTTATAAATGACTCTTTCAGTTTTGGTCTTATTTATTAATTTCCTTCGTACCTTTATTTAATTCAAGAGATGTTTAATGGGATGATGGTTGGAAGATGTTAATGACTTGTGCTTAAAATTGTTAGCTTTAGTGGTGGTACTTTGAACATGCTTGAATAGCCATGGCTTATTATTTCAATTGTCGCTCGGACTTTTTTCACTATTTTTTTTAATTCTCAAGTCACTGATCTCACCTTTGTGCAATCGACGACCAAATCATTAAAATAAATTACAAATTATATTATACAGAAAATATGTTACATATTATTACTCCCCTCAAGGCGTATAATTATTAGTGTTAGGAATGCAGTATTGAAGTAAAAGTTACCTAATATGTATCGGTGACTGTCGTGTAACAAATTACTATCATAGTTGTGAATCACGTACATATGTAATTATTTGTTATTAAAGATGGGTAGGGTGACGATGACATAATAGTTGGGCCACAGTAGTAAATATTAAACAGATATTCGACGAAGGGAAAGTAAAATTGACTACTCTTTGTACTATCTTAATCCAGTGTCTAATTCATTAAGCAAAAATCGAGACCAGGAAGTAAGAAGGCTGTGCGGGGCACTCAGTGTGCATGCATAATTTATTATGATTATATAGTTGGGTGACCATGTTGGTACACCTTTTTAACCACCTAATATTTAAAGATTTGGTTCAGTGACTTCATAATAAATGAAAAATAAAGCAAAGAAAAACTATCGTGGTGTCGGTGTCGGTCAAACATGCAATTAAATTTATGTATAAGTTTAGAAATAAAGAAGAAAACGTCGTATGTTTTGGTTGGGAAGAAAGTACAAATTTTATATGCATTTTTCTAAGAATTTACAAGAGTATATTATAATTATGTAAATGTTATGTGCAAAAATGCGCATAAATGGTACACAAATGGTACATCTTAACAAATAGTTTTACATAAAAATAAGATAATAGTACTTAGCTTTACTATAACTATTTTACAAACGATAAAATCATGAAATGTATGGATTATGATTTATGTACATGGCATCATAGTGCGAGATACATTAAGATTGTAATAGTTTTAATATAGTTTTGGTTTTTATTTACATATTAAGTCTATAGGTGATGCTAGCTGTTAAATACTTATTACTATTTTATATTTGTGTACACTCAGCTTCATATTATAATAATTATTAAGGGCCAAGAATATTTGTTATTATTTGTTAAGATTAGTTGTAAGAGCTGGCTGCATTGTACGCACCTATTACAAGGTCAGATGAAGAGTGGTTTGCCGTGTTACGTGTAGGCATGTTGTTTTTTGTTTGGTTTATTTAATGAAGGAAGTAAATAAGAAGGAAACAACATCACAATTAGTTGAGGTATTATTTAGTAATTTTGTTTTCTTCAGTAATATAATTTCAAAAACATAACGACTCTCAGCCTCTCAATATATTTTCTCGCTTTGTTTCGCCTCTACACCTAAATTCATTCGTCAGTTCATAGTTATGAGGATCTCAATATCAGTTCTAATATACTTGTTCTATTAAAAAATGTGTTTAACCTATTTGGATTTCATAGGAATTTATAACGGCAAGTTTATTAATACAAGCTGTCATTGCAGCAAAATATTAAGAGCCGCTATTTAATATAATATTATTATGTATTCCCGAATTCCCACAGCGTACACTCGTTACCATGATGGCGCTCTATTCTCTTTGCGGCGTTTTTGAGAAAATGAGAAGTCCTAAAACTGTTTTTGATTTTACCGACTTAATACCTTAGTATTAGCTTATTATTAGTATAATTTTCTTATTCTAGTGTTAAATAAATAGTAACATCAGCGCAATCAGTATGAACGTCTGTATGAAGTGTATGACGCTTGCAGGAATTGATATATTTATATATTCTAGTAATATTTAATTTGATGATTACAGTACAGTTAAAGCCCATATTTACACGTAAAGTGTTAGAAGGTAATAACACATAATTGATGATTTATTTACGATAACCAGATTGCATGTAGCCTAGATTTTAGTGGTGTAAAATTAAAGGTGATTTTAAATTTAGAATGTATAAATGAGATGAGAATACGAGAATAGTGAGAACAAAATTAACTGTTGGTTGAATTTTGAATTCATAACCCATTAAATTACAAAGTTAAATTGCTCTGTGGCTATTATTGTAGGAAGTACATAGTCCGCGTGTTTATAATGTAATAATACATTTAGATAGCAGATAAGTAGTTGTATTGTATTAGCGAACGCAGCTGTGCGTTTCATCTGCAAAAGAATAGTAATTGTAGTGTATTTAAGGAATATGGCATTTATTGGTAAAAGCGATCCTCGTAATTATTATTATTTAGATACCTAGAGAATTTAGAAATCTATACTAAAATACTTTTCACTAAATCCTATGGTTAAATTAAATGTTTAAAACAGTTCTTGAAATGGATTTCATGTTCATGCACACATGACGTCCATTTTTGTAGGGTAAAATGTAGGTTAAAGGTTAAACGAATGTGTAGAACGAGGAATGCTTGCATGCAATCTGGGAAATAAGTTACTGTATTAAATTAATTACAATTTGAGATAGGCTACTAGAAACGATAAGAAAATTAAGGTTATGCAGAATATAATTAGTGATTACTCCGGACTACTTATTGTTAGGGGAAATTCTGTTGGATTTGAATAAATTATAAATCATATTAATAATTAATATTACCTTTCAAGTTAAACGAATCCATGTTAAATGGAGGAGGAGTCTTATCGATAGGATATATGTAAATGTAATATATGAATAGTATGATGATGATCTTGGTACATAGAATTTAAGTTATAAATGAACTTATATAGTTACATTATAAGAAGATGAATACAAATTATGAACTACAATTTATTATAATGTTGTTAAAAATTTAAAGACAGTACATAAATGTTTACAATAAACAGATATAATAATAATAAGTACTTGAAGTAGCAAGCCTAAAACAAACTATGTATAATTATAATATATAAACCGTATTTCCTCTAATAGTACGCGGGTCTATTTAACACACTATTAAATGACAGTGCGCGGGTCTCTAATTATACGCGGGGGGTCGAAGCTCCAGTTTGAATAATACGCGGGGCGTACTGTTAGAGGAAATACGGTACTACTATTTACATTTGAAGTGTACTGTATTAATAATTATGTAAGTACATCGTAATAAACTATGAGGATATAATATATGGACGAGAATAACTTGAGAAATATACATAACGTTTTACGACATAATGAATAAAACAGAATTCTATGGTTTTTGATTATAAATCTAATCGTGTTGCTTTTTTATTTGTTTCTCATACTTGCCTGTATTGGTACTCTCTTTAAGTGTATACACATGAAATTGATATGGAAAATGGAAGCTGTAGGTATGGAAGCTGTAGGTACTCCATTAATTTGGTTCTGGCTTACAGCGCAGGACTTCATAATATATAGTTGAGGAAGTACTTCATTAATTAGTTTCAGTTACTTAATTCCCTCCCACCCAACTATTTTAAGGAATGATCCCGAGTTGTTTTCCTATTTTGGTAAAAGCTGCGATGGTTCTGTCAATGTCCTGTGTATTATGAGCAGCCGAGATTTGAACTCGAATTCTGGCTTTCCCTTTTGGCACCACAGGATAACTAAACCCGATCACATAAATTCCTTCGTCTGAAATATTAAAAAACAAAATCCAACTTTTCAAATTTCCTAAATTGAAAAACGTATGAGCTTTCTTTAAAACTAAAGAAAATGAGAACGTTGTGCACGGCGTGTGGAATAACGAATTTGAAAAAATGCATGTTATTTGCGTATACTCAGCATATTATCGGCAAACGTAGATGCTAATTTGGCGTCTCCAACAAACACAGGGCATATAGGATGATTTTCACCAAGGATTGTAAAGCCAGCCTTCGTCATTCCTGCACGAAACTGCTCAGTATTAGAGGCAACCTTAGTAGTCATATTTGACTTTTCTAGGAGATCAAATACCTGGAAGAAATCAATTCTATTTGTGTATTGTAATAATTGGTACAAATTACGAAATTACAAGGCATATTACTGACCGAATACGAATTGCAAGGCACAAAGTATTAGGAAAATTTGATTTATAACGCACTTTAGAAGCACATGCTACAACTGGAGGAGGAAGGGAATTAGAAAATAAGTAAGGCCTAGATCGTTGTCTAAGAAGGTCAATCAGCTCCTGCGGCCCAGTCGTGTAACCCCCAGCAGCACCCCCCAGAGCTTTCCCCAAAGTTGAATTAATGATGTCTACTTTGAGTTTCCCTGTTGGATCAACGTACTCTTCTGTTCCCCTCCCAGTTTTCCCGAAAAATCCCGTTGCATGACACTCATCCACGAAAGTTAAAGCGCTATATTTGTCAGCTAATTGTTTTATGCTTCCGAGTGGGGCTACGTTCCCATCCATTGAGAAGACGCCGTCAGTGACGATGAGTCGTCGCCGACTCCCGGCAGCTACAGCTTCCTGCAGTTTACTCTCTAAATCTTCCATATTCTTGTGTGTGTAACGATACTTTTTAGCTTTGCACAAACGGATTCCATCTATAATTGAGGCATGATTCAATTCATCAGAAAGGACAGCATCTTCAGGGCTGAGTAAAATTTCAAAGATCCCGGCGTTAGCGTCAAAACAACTTGCGTACAGTATGGCGTCATCTCGACCATGAAACTGAGCGATTTTTTTCTCAAGTTCCTGTAAAATTAAAGGAAGCAATTGATTTTTTGGGTTAATTTGCACAGTAGCTTTATTTGTACACGTTTCATCGTGCTCAAGAAGATTTTTTCACATTTAGTATAAATACTAAGTACAGCAATTTATGTATCGGATCGGTTCATTACTTTATGAATGTCCTGGGTGCCGCAGATAAATCGGACAGAGCTTAAACCTGCTCCATATTGGTCCAGTGCATCCTTTCCAGCTTGGATAACTTCGGGGTGACTCTGATTAAAACAATGGAATGAATTACATGTACAACCGACACCGACAGGGGGTGCATCGTCCGTAGGTATATACATACATACATATCCTAGTGTCGGATACAAACACTTATCCAGCTAGCAGATATCCTGCAGTACTTTAAATGTAATTTCATTTATTAATATTACAGAAAGTCCAAGGTAGTTGTTTGCGCAGAAATTAAGTAGTTTTTCATGTCTTCCTTGAATTCCAACATTTGTTGATTGCATAGTTGTGATGATTCTCTCGTTTTTCCATGTCCCCGCAGAACGTATATCCTGTATATATTGGTTGGTTTAAATAGTTATGTGTTTACTTATCGTGAGTATATAATATAAACTACAATAAATAATGTAAGCGAATTGGAATAATTATGTATAATTATACTTTTATATTATATTAACTGTGTACTGCATCAGTTCGGCAGTAATTAATTAGTACAGTCATATTTATAAATCGCAGTTAAGTACATACTCATGTGTCGCTAAGGGTAATATGATTCCATAACAACCATTCAACCTCCAAAAAATTTAAGTAATTCATACAAAATGATGCCTAAAACCGCAGTTGTTGTGTTATTTTTAACAAAACAGATAAATTTTTACTTTTGACCAAAATGTGATCATAATATCATTCAACTATTTTAAACATATTCTATGCCTAGGGGTTATGTATAACCTGGAGATTATTTGAGCCCCAGGCGCTTATTAAATGTTTTGGACTGGCAGCCCAGGGCTTATTTTAAGCGCCGGATCTTACTGGGTCTTTTACGGTAGTTTACGGTTTAAATATTTATCCATGGTTTTTTCGTAAATTTTAATAACGACACGTGCTATACGTCACTGGGTCCTCTTTTTTGTTACTTGGTCTAGAACCCTTTCGGAAGTCTTTCCCAATAATTTGACCTCTTGTTGATCCATACGACCAGACAATCAACAATAATATCTGTCTCCATGTCAGGCCCGGCATGGGATCTGAACCACTATTTTTGTAACCAACTTCCAGGAGACCAAGCAAGGGGCAAAAGATAATTTGACTCCACTGACTCCAGTCCAGTCTCAGACCCTCTCCTTTTTTGACCCCACCGCAGCATCAGAAGCTCTGAAATAAATTTCGACTTTCGACGCCATTATATTTGCCTGGTTTCATGAAGAAGTTTTGGAATTGTGATTACTGGCCAGGCAGATCCAAAATTTCTACAGGGTAGCCAGCAGAGCGCAGCTGGGATGAGACTAAAGTCAAGTGGTTGCGGGGTAATACCGTAAATGTCTAACAATGATGCCCTGTCTCCTACAGTGCTCGAGTCAGAAGGTTTCAAAAGTTAAGATAAAACCTGAGAGACTGCCATTCCGGCTGAATCGAAATCGGTGTTGCGTTATATAGTTTCTGTAACCTATAGTCTGTGAAGCTTTGCTGCTTAAAAACACCTCTGCCGACGGTATAAAATCGTATAATGGAAAATAAAAATAATAGCTGCCTAATTCCAAGGTTTCCAGTGACTGTCAAAACTGTGTTGCTCACGAAATATTACTTTTAAAAGTGTTTTTTTACTATTACCTTTAATTCATTTTCAAGCTGTTCTCGAAGTTGAACTATAGTAGATTGATTCCTCTTTCCTAAAATACTATCTGCATTGTTCAGCCCCAGATATGAGGAAAGCCTCACATTCAGGTTAAGGGTTTTCACCAACGTAAACGCAGAATTTTTGGAGAGAAACATAATGTCTGTTTTTAAAAATCAGAAAGTACGAAAATATTTTTATTTATGTTTCTTACACTTAAATAAATTAAATTGAATTCTGCAGCTTTTGTTTTTGACGTCGCAAAAATTGAAATCGGTTTAGTGAGGCATACTGCAGAAATCACATAGTCAGGAGTAGATAATATTAACTCAGAATCTAGACTTGCCCGTATGAAAGACTGATGAGCGAATAACTAGTTTATAAAAATGGATGGTTGTTGAACAGAGTCATCAGAGAGAGAGAAAGAAAAAAACACCTGTGTGGGTTAGCTGACTATATAATAAATTCATGCAGCTTTTGTGTTCGATTTTCTTACCTAACAACCTCTGGGCAAGGCTGTCGTTAGATATATGTACCTACAGCAAAATTACTGCCGTGAAGGAACGGAACACATTGGACAGTTGTTTGGGAATGAAATGAACTGGTGTGAGTAGATCGATCGATTCGATGGAACCTAGATAATGATTGATATACATTATTGAAGTAGTTCAATAAACAACTGTGCGTAAAAAAGTATGCCGTGCCAATTCTAGTAATTGCATGCATGCACGAAGCTATAATTTTATAATTCCTTTAGTGTAAGTATAAGCATGAAGTATAATATTGTAATCGTAGCTAATTATCTGAATAATATTTAATAATATACTTCATTACAACTTAAATTGTAAGATAATTTTTAAATCCCATTAAATCTAATAGGACTACTTACTTAACCGTGTAAATAACATTCTCATGATATTGTGAGCAGTTTGCATTTGCACTCCGCTGCCAAGCTATATAACTTTAAGTGTAACAAAAATCCTCTTTTAGACCAATGAAAATAATAGTACATAATTTACTTGCTCAAACTGTTCTACCAGGAATCCTTCGTGCTATTACATTTCTACCGGGGCTCCGTATTTATTAGAGCACTGAGATACTTGCGTGAACTGTACTTGATCTATGCACCCCCAAACAAAAAATACATCCTCGACCTAAAAACTTTACAAACCATATAATATGTATGTATTAATTAACCATTTTAGCTGCTGCTGTGCATGACAAGGCAGCGTATGAACTCAAAAAATTTTTCACATGTTAAAAAACAAATGTTTGGAACAGAATAGAAATAATTTATTCATGATTTCGCAAATAACAAAATCTTTATGAAAAGTCACTTTTATGAATTGAGTATAAACGCTAGGGAGGGTCATTTGAAGGCGTACAGTAGTTTTGCTAAAATGGAACACGATTATTAGAAATTCATAATACGACATACGACATGAGACATAAATAGATATCTGATAAGGTATGAAATGATGCGATAATTAGATAGAGTCAGCTTATACAGAATAACATTTTAAAAGTGTTTTAGGCATTGCATCCACAACAAGAGGCGATATTTACTGTTTACTATTTTATTATTACTTCGACTTAGCTAGAAAGGAGCTTCCAATTGATGGCATGATAGTCAGATTCTTGCCAAGTCTATAAATATGTAATAATGAAGAATTATTAATACCGAACTGATTTGTCATCTATAGTATTATAAATTACAATACATTTAAACCATGCTAAAATTAACGATTCATGATTAACTTACTTTGCAAATCCATCGACAGTTGCCGAAACTTTGTCAGTTGGACAAACGACTGCACAATTGCATGGCTGGGTGAATAATCCCTTTAGATACTTTGCAGTTACAAACTTCAGCTCATCTAAAGTTACTTCTGAAATTTTCTTGATGAGTTTTCTAAATAAAATATACGTAACTGAGTACTGATCTACATGACTGTAAA
The DNA here is from genome assembly GCA_949802685.1 of Dicyrtomina minuta. Classification (NCBI taxonomy): domain Eukaryota; kingdom Metazoa; phylum Arthropoda; class Collembola; order Symphypleona; family Dicyrtomidae; genus Dicyrtomina; species Dicyrtomina minuta. The sequence goes on along the minus strand of OX461808.1, from coordinate 71,630,552 downwards.
CTGATTAAACTCATAAACATGCGGTAAATGACATTTTTATTAACCCCTAGTGTTCATAACCGGGGTACTTCGCGGGGATCTTTGATTGGCTACAACCAATGCAGACATGTTTATCTTTTATCCTTATGTGCCCCAAGGCCAACTCCGCCGCTATGTTGGTTCGTACATTAGGTTCTTGCAAATTATTATGATTATGTTACGCAAATTTTATAAGATCTTTTAACTAAAAATCCATGGAGTGAAATGAGTAAACTATGGAAAGCGAAATCATTTAAATTGAAATGTTAACAATGTGTGCATAAAATACTATTTAGACAGCACCTGGTAGGTAAATAACAATATAAAGGTAAATCCCTTCGCAAAACTAATTTTAGTTTTTTATAGTTTTCGTAAAATCAGTTACAGTTCCCTCATTCAGTCATGGCGATAAAATTTCAAATTATGTGGGCAGCCCGGATAAAAAGGTCTGCAACCCAACACGCACGCCTTAATACAGGTAAGAGCTTGATGATACAGTGCAAATAAGCGCATACTATTTATCCACCACAAAATACTTACTTGGTATGACCTTCAGGAACATTTCTAAAATATGAGCACAAAGAAGTAGATGCCAAAGCCAGGGGTGTTTTTTCTCCTTCAATGATTTCAAAAATTAAAGAGCTCTTCGCGGTAGCCAACAAATCTTCTTGCCATGGTATTTTCCCTGTCAAATGATCTTCTACAGTATCCATGGCTGTCTTGTACGCGCCAACTAAGTCCGTGGATCGGTACAGCTGGAAGTACAGCATTCCTTCATTAGCTTTTGAGTCCATATAGTAGTCGTAAGCAAGTCCAGCGCCACGAATGGCTCGGAAAAAGGGCCCTTCCATTTGCGAGAAATATTGTAAAACCGTCAGAAGCATGGGAAGCTCAGGATCATTGAAATCTGTTAATGCTTGCACTCCTTGTGCGAGAAAAGAGGATTCTTCAGATGATAGACCGAGGATAAACTGCTGAGGTTTTTCTGCCAACAGTTGAGCATCTTTCATCCATTCTATATCAGGTTGATTTGCCAATCTAATGTGTTGCAAGAAATACAATGACTTAGTAAGGAAACGTGCTGTATTAAGTTAATGGAAGACAAGTATATCACGTTACACCAGATACCTTATACTTGCTTCCTTGCCTTGGAAAGCAAAAATGTCTGTCCACTCCGTGGGTAACTGACCATTCTCCATGCGGTTGGCATGTACAGACTTAAGCTTATCCAAGTTAGTTGCAATATGGACAGTAACATTAGAGGGGTCACAGATAGAATTACGAATATTTTCAAGAATTTTCCGAACTTTGTTTTCTGACTTAGTAACCGTAGCTGCAAGTTCTTTTAAGAAAATCTGCTGGCGAATCATACTCGTAAGTTTTACGTTGCTACCTATAAATCATGAGGAAACACGTTGCTTTAGAATGTAGCACAAATGTAAATTCAACACAATCATAGTTTTACATTCAACATCGAACGTGTACTTTTCCAAACGTGTAATTAATTAATTCTTTGTTGATATTAGTGACTAAATATATAGTACCTTCGTTGTAAAGCAACTCCTTTAAAAGAAGTTTGGACATACGACTGCCCTTTCGTTTAAGCTGATTCACATCTGTAGACATTTTGCTCGCCAATACCTTTAATCGATCGCCTTTAAACTGAGTTTGCCAAAATAGCCGGCGAATCCACTCAAACCCTTTGTCAATTTTAGATAATTCAAGCTAAATAAAACAAAAATAACTTTCTTTAACCCCCATAGAGAATTAATTTTTATATTTCTTAAAGTCCGCACGCCCCATTACCTGAGCACTAAAGGACAAAATATGAGAGTAGGATCCACATTTAAATCTACTGCCGCCGTCAATTCCAATGCCACAATTATAGCTCAAAAAATCACGATTTAACTCGACAACGACTTGCTCATGTGAAATTACTTCACCGTTGTCCAATTTCACAGCTGACTCAGTCAAAGCTTCGCAAAACAATGACAAATATTTACGTTGGTCCACAGCAACCGAAGAAGTGTCCACCATGACTGAGATCTATCATTTTATAATTATCATAAGATTAACTGCATAATTTAAAGATTTTTTTCTGAAGAAGTAAAATAGTGATTCGGGGCATACGTATGCAAAATTCGACTGAATATCATCCAAATAGAAATTACACTTGATTCCTTTAGCGAATTCCGGGTTTGCATGCCTCTGTATGCTATGATGAGAAATTGAACTAATTGAAGGTGCTCCTATACTTTGAATAAAGCTGAGCGGCACTGCAGTCTAATAAAACATTGCGAGCCTTAAGCATGATAATAATTTAAATGTAAGTTAAAATAACAACGACGGAATTGCAAATATTCATTTACCATATTCTTAGCAACAGCTTGCTCCAATTCATATTCGAACTTTTTGAGACCCTCAGGGCCAAATTTGTATAGTCGCTCTTCGATCCTAGCTTCCTCTTCCTTAGTTTGCCTCTCATGTTGCTGAACAAGCAGAAAATAAATGCATTCAGGGTTTGTTGTTGGTTTAAACCATCGACTTTAGCTGGTTTTAATCGCCTACCGAACGAAGGATTCTAATAGGTTCGTTTACTCCATAATTTTAACTAATTTCAAACAAACTAAATGCCAATTCAGCCCATTAAACCCAATTAAAGCCATTGGTAGGTTTTTTGCTAAAAAGCCTGGCCTTAATTACCCTGAAATTATACCCTAAATAAAAAACTAAAAACACTATCTATAGTATTCGGTACTTAATTCTCGGGAATGGGAATCAAACGTGACATATCTAAAATACCTGTTTGCTGGGTTTTGCTATTATTGTAATCCAGTTCTGATTCAAAATCATGTTCTTGAGCCGATCTGTCCAGAATGACAATGGTTCATTCAAGAAACCTTCGATCATTCTGGCAACGCTGATGCGGTCTTCAAACTAGAATGATGATACACCATAAATAAATGTAACGCAATTAACTTTTAAGAACAATATAGACTTAGTTAGGAGCTTTAACTATTTGTAATCAATGAAGAACTTGCTGTACTGCACTGCCAGAAACTAATGTATAGAAACATCAAATGTAAGCATGAACATTACACAATTATTGCACACTAACCTGTTGGGTATCATTAGGGTCCGCAGCATAAAGGAAATCGCCAATGCATGCATATGCTATAGAGTTGTGGGGCGTGTTTTCCATGGAACTAAGTTCTTCTAAATATCTTTTTCTAATTACATCGTACATTCTTTTCATGTCAAAGTCATTTAACTGTTTCGTCAAAACTTCCCTAAGTTTTGGTGCAACCTGACTTGTGTCACTCACAGGAATTCCTTCTACTTCTAAATAAAAAGTAGTTTGGCTATTTTCCATCTCGGAGTAGTCAACCTAATTGGAAGGAGAATATTGATAAATTTTTAATTCATAGAGAGGCTACAGTTTTATGCCAACCTCAACGGCATAAAAGGCATCGGGAAATTTAAGGAAAAGCGTACACTGCTAGCAAGAGGGTCATCATTTTCAACAAATTCCTTCTGCAATGGGCTCACAGTACTATCTGTTAAATATTCCAGTAGCAGTCGCAGGGCATGAACTCTGAAAACAAAGCGAGTCTAAAATTATTTATTTGATCACGTTTTCAACATCTTATCGTAAAAGTCATCGGACGATAAGTCTTACTCTGGCAATTCGAGAATAGCTGAAGGACCCCGAAAGCCAATTACTACTAAGGCATCATCTTCTTCTTCCGTAGCAAATTGGATGGTTTTCTCGACGGAACTAGTTAACTCCGGAACGTCGTCTAACCAAGGACGTTCCCAAGACTCCGGGACAGACTTCTGTTTAAATAGGTGAGAGAATCAATCACGCCAATGCATAAATAGCGGATCAAATGTAGAAAAACGCAATTAAGAACCACTTGATTAAAAATAATATTTTTAATCAAGTGGTTCTTAATTATTATAACAATCTTTAATTTTTCGGGAATGAAATGAATTTTTGGATTCTACCTTGGATTGAAGTTTTTCTATTGTTGGCCGCAGAGAAGCAAAAAGTTCTTCCGGCTCCACAACTCCAGCAACAATGATTCGAGCATTTTTTGGATTATAGAACTTTTTATGAAATGCTTTAACCTGTGAAGACAAAATATACAAATTTTCAAAACAATCATACAGAAACATTGTAATTGTACATAATGACATTATTAATCCTAAATTTAGACTGCAAACACGGAAAAATAGTTCTGTAGTAACCAGGTCGGAGCTAAACAAGTAGGAGACTCGTAAATTCATATTGACAAATAGGTAAATTATTAATGATAAGCGGGGAATATTGGGTTAAATTATTGCTTAGCAGTAACCAGAGAAAACAGAAACGAAATTTTAATTTAAATCCATCACTGATAATATATCATAAACGTGACTTTTTAATAACGTTGACCAATACTTGTAGCTCGTAGCAGCAATGTCGCCGAATGAATTCAAATTATGACATAGCACAGCACAGAAGCAAATCTAGGATATTGTACGAGAATCAAATCTTAACCGAGGCTCTTACTTTTGTATTGTTACATGAATCTCTTAGATTTGAGAGCTGCCCTCCAGTTTTGTAATGATATCCAGACGTTTTAGGATAAATAGCTCGAACAAGTTCAGTGTGTGCTTTAATTTCACTGGTGAATTCCAGAGCCTGCATTTCAGAATAGACAACCCCGCCATCCTTTCCTTCGCCATTAATGTGGTAAACTTCCGTGTCGAACGCAGAGTCCTATGTGCATTATAAACAGTTTTGAAATTATTTTAACTCTCGACTCTCGAGTGCCCTGGTTAACTTTTTAGTTTAATGAGTGAATTGAAAATATCCTTTTAAAATTTCGCTATGCAATTTATATGTATTAAGCAGAAATAAAGGAGTAGGATTAAGCACAGCTTGCGAATTTCGCCAATTTAATATTTCATTACCCCCGTAAGATTATCAATATCAACTTATCAATCAAGCGGCCAGAAGCCGCTTTACGCACGACGCCTTTACAATTTTCAATTTCACTACCTACATTGAAAATAGCTTAGGCACCATGCCTGAACCTCTTGTTAAGAAAATAGAACTATCGTATATTCTATGATAGTGCACCAACTTACTATTTAATCTGAGGCCTTTCTTTCAGACCGGCTTACTTTAAAATACCCATTAAATATATTTTATGCATCTGTATCCGTATTAATGATAAACTTCCCAACTTACAGGAACTTGAAGCATGGCAACGCTTCAATAGTGAACCCCAAAATGGTAAATAATTGTTCTATTATTGATTTCGCACCTTACAAACAAATAACTCAACTATATTTAGTAGCGTTTATAGTAGAAAAATAACCATACATCTGCAAACGCTTGGCTACCCTGGTATTACTTCAGACCCGGGTAGTACTATTTAATTTTAAACCTCTCAGACCCATGCATTATAATAATAACACGGTGAATTATTAAAATACCGCTACCAATTTGAAATCTTCTAATTTTGGTGGTTTCTCTAATTAAAAAGGGAATGAGAAAATTACTAACTACTACTACTAATTATTAGAGAGAAAGACAAAATTCATTCCACAATTAAACAACTTGACGGTGTCCTCTAGCATGAGAATAACCCAAAGGGCATATTAACGTTCCTAATATATCCTATTCGTAGTATATGGTAAATTTTAATTCCGCTTACAACTTGCTTACAACAAACAATTCTCTATGGCGAATGTAATAGCTATTCATGAATTTTAAAACTAATTACCGATAGAATAGGGTAAAATATGTGATCCATGTAAATAGGCAACAATGCACAAAATCCTTCCGATCCAGCTGTAGTCATTGTATAGCAAGTATGATCAACATCTGCAATAAATCACGGTGTAATTTAATTTCAAGTAAGAAAAAATTGTACTTCAATGCACAAAACGATAGGGATGTTTCAATAAAGACGCTTTTGTACCTGTCCAAGCATTTGTTCCAGAAGCAAGGCACTTATTGGCGAGAATGTCTAAAATCCCTTTGTATGGATATTCTTCACTTCCTAGAAATATCATATGTTCCAGTGTGTGGGGCAATCCATCGTGGTCTTCAGCTCTAGTAGCTGTAAATCGATTAAATAAAATGCAATGAAACAACAGCCTCGGCAAATGTGATAACTTAAAAAATTAAAATGACTTTTAACCTAATTAATGGGGGGGGGGGGGTAACAAAATCGAAAATCTTCCATTTGCATGGTATAAAGGAAGAGATAAGGTATGCATAGATTAAGACATAAGTTGTACAGCCAACAGCTGCAAAAAGTGAAATGGGCAAGAACGCAAAGTACGCATTATATAAGCTTTTACCCAAGACAATGTAGCCATTAACAACAGGTCCTGGAACTTGAGCATGAATTAATTCAAGGCCGGTTGATCTTGAACGATATTTAGTTACTTGATGGATACCATTCGCCTTGCAAGAAGAAATCAGATCAAAATCTGATTTCTCATCTACTGTCATCGAAACATCATTGGAAATAAGTTCAGACATAATTTTTTTCTCCTTGGAAAACCTTCGCAATGTTCTTGTGCTTATCTTCCCTAGTGGATTTGCCCGGGCAAGGAGGAGTTGAGCTAAAATGTAGAAGTAAAATGGACATTGTAGGTATGTTGGATGTTGGAATAAATGGCAAGAATTCACACATTATAATAATAAATTGCTAATGAAATTTTCCTAGTATCAAATTCGGTGTCCTCCTAACAATAATTTTAATATTTTATGATATTCTAAGTATTCCACAGATGACTGCGCGTGATGTTAATGCCTTATATGATTAGTGTCGTACAGGTATTGTTCTTTTGCTCTACTACTACTACTGCTTTCAGAGACTGACTGAAACTCGAATTATTGAGTTAAAAAATTTGAGCACTACACACTACACATACATACATTACTTTACTTTACCAGGCTAATCTACACATAAGAATAAGTTCGTAACATAGACTAAATTCAATGCATGTGCAACGCACGACGAGAAGAAGAGGAGCCTATGCTGGACCACACAACCAATAAAGTTTACAGTAGCAGTAAAAACGATAATAATTGTCTTAAATTACTAATTATGAAGTATTGAACACAAAACTTACAATTTGGCCAAAATGAGGAATAAGTGGATGGAGGTTGTGTGTGGTAATTATTGAAAACCGGCTTTATATGTTTAAATAAATTGTTGTACAAAATTGACCGAACTATGATGAACTGCGGCATTCGTCTGGTCTTCTGACTTCTGACTAGTGAGTTCAACTTCAAACTCCAACAAGACAGAGGTGTATACCTAGGTATGTATAAAGGAAGAAACAACCGGAATCCCAATCCCAGTAATATACAACAACTGCCCAACAGTGCCAACTGCCTCAGTCCATAGATGGGCATACCTCACCAGGGATGAGCGCAACCCTCACGCTCACGCTCACCCTCATTGCCGTGAGTGCGAGTGCAGATTTAAATTGTGTGCACTCATTTGGTGAGGGCGAGTGTTGCTGAATTCCCATCCCCTCATGAGGGTGAGCGTGAGTGCATGACAGTTGCACTCATCCCTCATCTTCAAGCAGCAGATGGAACTCTTATTTATTTATATTACTATTATAAATTGAAACAATACTGCGTCTGCGTGCCGATGCTTTATTATACTGCTACAAACCGCGTAGAACTGTTTGGTTGAATAAAAATAATAAAAAATACAATTTTGATAAATTTCAAAAAAAAATATGTGTCTAGACATACTTGACTACATCAAATAAAGGCGCGTTGAGGGGTGCCTCATGAGGGAGAGCGTGAGTGCCTTCTTTTCAAAATTTGCACTCATGAGGGGGAGTGCGAGAGGCAAGTTTTAGTTGACGTGAGGGTGAGCGTGAGGGTGAGTGCATACTACTTCATAGGCATCCCTCATGAGGTGAGGCTGAGGGGGGAGTTTTTGCCTATCTTTGCCTCAGTCTCAGCCCTCTCCTCTCCGGCCGATGATCCCGTAAATTCAAATTTTGGTGAACTTACATGACACACAAGATCTGCATTTAGACTTTGACTTGCTAAGAAAGACCTCTCTCTATAATATATTATGTATAATGTATATAAAGAAGGTGCTGAAGGTGCTGTAATTTGAATTTCTCCTTGTTAAACCCACGAAATAAGTTAATTTGAATTTTCGGTAAATTCTTCTGGTACAAATTCCTGGTACAGGTAAAAGCACCAGTCAGGTATCGGTACCAGAAACGTGTATCAGTTTGGGGTGCCAGTTCAAAGTCCATGTCACACGCATCAATTTTAATAATAATTATGTTGAATGTTGAGGTAATAAAATAAAGTAAGGTGTAGTAGGATATGGTCCCAGTTGCAAGTATACCAGTAATACCAGTTCGTACTTGCTTTAAATCGCATTTGAATGATGATTGTTATGCTGCTGGGGTGTGACGTGAGACAGTGACAATCCGCAATACCGTTCACGGTTCCCTCCGGTACATAATGCTAAAATCATATGTACCACTTACCACTTCATTGAAATTGAAATAGAATGGAAAGTGAAAGTAAGCAAACCGCGCAATCGGTAAAATAGTTAACTGATTAGTCCGTTATGCATTGCAATAGAAGATTGGTTGAGTCAGACATTTCACTCTGTTAGCTCCTAACCGAATTTTCTTTTACAAATGTTAGCCAAGTACTATGTAGGTGCCGGAGTACCAATCTATTATAAATTAATAGCCTCGCGGTTAACTCGTCACTACATTTCTTAGCGTGCGTGGAATTAAAAAAAAAAGTTTTTAATATTTGTGGGGAAATTCATTATACAGCCCTGGCCGTTTAAGAAATTACGTGAAAACACACATAGGAGATAAAATGTTTAAACGTGAAATGTGTCTCAAATCTTTCAGAATGTCTTACCATCTAAGGCAGCAAGTAGCAACTCAGCACTGTTGACCTAAGCCATTTAAATGTCCTATGATCAGTTGTAGCGCTTCATGGACTAGTAATAATCACAAGTTACAAAACGCATTGAATTTCTCGCCAGACGTACAACACCTAATGACAGCCTGGATTTCTTACAACAGTCGGGCCCCTCGCAGATTCTCATTAAATAAAAAAATAATTAGCTTAACCTGTGAACAATAAAAGACACCCACTTTTTAAAACTTTAGTTTTTATGATGTTCTGACCTTTGAAAATATAGAATAAGTTGAGAACGGTTTTATAAATTAATTCATTAAACTGAACTGGTACAGCAGTAGCATGGGCTAATATGACACGGATTTTCCACATTTTCCCTCCGAACAAAATCCCTCCCTAAATCAGTAACACAGTACATTACCACCCTAAACTTGGATGAAAAAAATATTATTCTCATCGCCATGCAGTACAGATAAAGACAAAATAGAAGCACAGAAAATCTGAGACATTGCTGGTCAACGTTTCTGAGCCGTTTAACAGCAGTGCATACATTCGCACACATCTGTACTTATACTATTTAGATGTTACTAATTTCAGATATATTTGAACGCGTGTAAGTCATGCACATAGTAAGCCAAGCAACAACAAACTGATAATAAATAACTGCATCACACTGTCCACTTAAGTCCACTACGTGGCCCGAGCAGTACAGTAAAAGTTGGTAAATGTAGTTTTAGGACGATGTGTGGCTTTTGCACGATATTTGTGAGAAAATCATAATTTCACATTTATAAAGTGAACTGCTTGACGCTTTTCACAGGTAAGCACTGTCACTGTTGTATTTAATCATTTATTCCACTTACAGTGCTTTGTTGTAGCCATGCTTTCCCATACCTTAAGCACCTATTCTTTTCTGTAATATTAAGTGATAACCCCAGAACATAATATGTTGTTATTTATTAATAGCAAAAATCGTCCAATTAAAGATGCAATACACATCGATCACACATCGTCCTAAAACTACATCTACCAACTTTTACTGTAGTGGGCCGCGTTGTAAATGAGAAAAACTAAATTTGTTCATGTATGTTTTGGGGGAAATAGAAGAAAACGAAGACATTATTATTACTTTACATATATTGCTGCGCTAACCAAGAAAAAGGAAAACTGAGAGAAGGGAAGCATGCAGTTAACAATAGAACATGTCTGATTGGAAAACATTTTCGACCAAGTACTTTCGCGGCGGCCCCATTGCTGCCTAAAAATGCTTACAATATCTCCGAATTTAAAAATCCGTCGCAAGTATAATTTTTGTTTTAAAAAAATTTCCCAAACAGTTTCAAAAAGAATGCTTTTTCCTCTACGTAACGAGTACTATTTTTTAAAATTCGAATAAAAACTGACACCCGGCTGGTTAAGTGAAGTAGGCGAGTTTCTCCCTTCACCCCATGCTAACTTCGGGAATTCCAAAAATTGTCACTGCCAAAACTGCAACTCAAATTCAATTACTTTTTGTCAACTGCATCTTTAGGTCATTAGATTATAGAAAAAACATTATTCCTTGAATTAGGGTCATTTTCGAAAATTTTAAGTAATGCCCTAAATAATCAAATTATTGGAATTTATAATTAATGTGCAAAACCCGGGAGCAATGAGAAACCGGAGTATGAAAACACAAAATCCTCCATTTGATTCAATGCAATGCTAAGGATTCCAGGAGTTATCAGAGACATTGGAAGTTATTATAGAGACCCCCGGGAGTTATTAGAAGCTTTACGGTACCTAAATGTCAGACTTAAGGCCAAAATTTCACGAAATATCCTATTTGTAAAGCTGTGAGCAAAAGTAACGTTAGAGCTTACAAATATCGCGTATCTATCTCAAATCAAAAAAGAAAATCCGAGACCGCATGACTAACACCAACAGCGTTTCTGAGCAGTTTAAGAGCAATTCATATATACTAATATATATTTTCTCATAGCTTAGCTATTGTTAACAGTGACGCAGACAGGACTAGGCCAGAGCCAGGACAGAATGTAGGTAGGTACCTTAGATTTGAGATTGCATTTTGTTGATGACTGAAGTACGTACAGTTATTTAATTTTCAAAGGTCATACGTACAAAAGTATGGAACGCAATGCTGTGATGATTGCATCAAAGGCATTTATGAGTGGTTACGTCGGGTACTTTTATATCTCCTGCTCCTGCCACCACCACACAACGGTGCCGTATTTGCGTGTTTGTAGGGAGTGTGGGGATAGTTGGTGGCATGGCATGCCACTTCCTGACTTTTACTAAAATAGATTTATAAATCTATAGGTTTCCAGCGTAGACGGAGATGAGGGTATAATACATTTATTTTCCAATCTCCGATGTGAGTGAAACGTGTTTGATCAAAAGATGAAATTATACTATTCTTTTAATCCTGTGTGTATGCACAGCACTAAACTTTGGTTTGGCAAAATTGCAATCACATGAACATAATATTGCCAATATGCGGAAATTATTTTAACTCCCTGGGTTTGTAAATTGGAGCTCCACTCCACCTAACACTGTATATCTAATGGCATTTTCAAGTTTATCGTATAGACTCCCATGCATGTTCCAGTTTATGAGCTATTCGGTACTGAATTGTATTCCAAATATGCTACACATAATGTACTATACTAGATAGGAATGATAGGATGGAATATGATGACCTGAAAATGGAAATGGGAATTCAATAGGCGGAATGACATTGACATTTACCAGGACTTTTTCAAGGTGGATGCTGATCGTGATGTTAGATTGATGGTTGATGTAATCAGGAATGCTCATTAGCGTGCACGAGATTCTATCATACATCATGTATTATGTCATTATCTTCCCAGGTAGGTCCTGACTATAACATAGGCGGGTTTCGAACCCGAGTTGACTGAGCTATAAAATATAAGGCAAACGGACTTTTCCTACCCGGATTTTCCCCACCCGGACTTTTCCTACCTCTGACTATGACTAACGTAGAAATAAAATTATAAGTGTTCCGTGATAATATATAATATTCAATATAGTTTAAGTACATTATTGCTAGTCATTATGAATATTTCATTACGGATAATTACTTTGACTCTAACTCTATCACGGATTATTGTCTTATCTCACAAAACCCAAAACCCAAGAAGAAGAAGGCAAATCAAGAACCTAAATTTTATAACTTACTAGTACTTATCTTTATTCCAAATATATGTCATAATCCTAATATTATTGTAAAATCTAATAGTTGTGTAGGCCAAAGGCCATATCAACTTTGAAAATAAATCATTATTATTTATTATTATCATTACGGATAATTTGTTAATAATAATGGTAGCGTTTGTTTATAACTAATTATAGTGCTTCAAAACTATTATTCTGAACCTTAAAACTGAAAATGATAGTAACAGACAACAATAAAAGCTTTTTTCCATGCACATATCCTGTTCCTACTACAATATCACCTAATTCTAGAGAGATTTTTGAATTTTTCCGAAAATATTTAAAAATCAAAATGTTTTGGACCTATCTCATTTTGCCAAAAAAATCTATTACATACATAAGTACTATGAATTGAATATTCCTTGAGATAAAATTTTAATCGTATGGACTTATGGAGTGAAACTACTGCAAAACTGCAAACTGTAAGCATGTAAACTTTTAAACTTTTCCATGCATAAAAGATTTAGGAACGCAAAATCGTCTTCAACAAACTACTAAAACACTCAAATACGAAATTTAAATCAAAAATGCGTGTTTTAAGTGAACTATTTTGGCTATTTTAAAAAATTGCTTTGGATCAACTTTGACCTTTACCATACAATACAGTAACGTATCTAATTGAAATAGTAAGTAGTAGTTAACTGGGGACACTATAGGGCCTCCGGAAATCGTGGCTATAATTGGGACTCCCAAAACGGCGGGAGCCGCTATCTTGAAAAAACGTTGTATTCTTTAGTATTATACCTAATTGGACGTCTCAATTAAAAAGGCTTCTCTCCGGACATGGCCGATTTGCCCGTATTGCCAGTCTGCTCATAATAGTACGTGTAGCTCAAAAAATCGCATTTTTGAAAAATATCGAGTTATCCCGTTTTGCTAAAAAAAACTTCACTACGTTTTATAAAGGAAGAAGAAAAACAATAGAAAGTACAATAATAACGAAGTAATATGTCATAGGTTTGTTTCTCGCGTAGGAATAGTCCGGGTAGGAAAAGTCCTACAACCAAAATATCAGTGTATCTATAACTAAAGTAAACCACCCAAAAGTCAGCCAGCAGCATCAACGAGCTAAAAAGCCCTACCGTGAAGGTTCTTCATAAATTATATACGTGGTGTGCAATGCGACTACAAGTACAGACAAGTTGGGGCAAGTGCCTCTATATATATATTCATTGAGAACCTACATTTGAGCCCAGTTCAGCAGTGTATTATAGGTATATTCCCAAAATCCTATAGCGCGGATAATAAAGTTTACGTTCGAACTTCGAAAAGCGGAAAAAAAGTATGTGGAAAATCAATAAGGATATTGCTGTAAGAATTTCGGAAAGAAAGTCAATGCCAAGCTTACTATGCTATAGAAACCATCCTACATTCTTCCACATTGTTCTAATATATATTCGATCAAGTTGTACGTAGTCGTACCCATAATATATCTAAATAAGAAACTCATGACGGAATAAAAAAAAAGAAATAATAATGCTTTGCTGCAGCTGCAGATACGAGGTAGTCGCTAATTTTGCCATGATGATAACGGTGGAAGAAAGTAAATACTCAACTGTATGAGAGTCCTTATCATAGCCCAACAAAAAATATGAGAGTTATGACATTGATTAAGACAAAGAAAGTATTAGCTGGAGTGGGATTATCATCCCGGTTGAGTTAGTCCCGGTGTTGAGTGTGCAAAGCAATCATTCTGTCAAGTGTCATCAATCGTTTTCTCGTGTCATTATTTTTCCTATTATTTTGTCATTGCCCCACCATTAACTAAGTTATAAACTGAGACCTCTCAAGAGCACGGGAACGAAATGAAAATTAGCTTCTGGGGAACGTGTATGAACAATGTCTGTGTAAATAAAATAAGATTGATGCAGATAGATGATTTTTATCGACCGTTCTTCCTTTGTTGTCTATCAAGGAGTCTAGTGATACTGATGATACACTGAAAATCAATTGTGTGTCGTGGGTGTACGCTACATCTTATTTAATCTACTCCATATGGTACCGGTACGCAAAACTATATTACGTGTAGGGCCTGCATAAATTCAATAAATTGTACTATCCAATTCCAATTACAATACTATAAGTATGACACCGACTCTAGCGAGTATTATCAATCATATGTGTGAAGCCAAGACTAAGGAAAAATCTGACTTTTTGTGAATTGTGAAGCTTTTAAAAATACAAATACGAATTCGGATTCCACAATTTATTATTTATTATGTGAAGCCATGAAGGTGACCATGAAAATGGGAGTCACGATGTGACATTCAAAGTACGCATCTATACAATGTATACATTTGTTTCATATTCATATAGACTGTAGTACACACAGACAGATAAGTTGGAAATGGAATTCAAATGACAAAATGTAGAAATAAGGAAATTAAGAAATATATTTTATGTGATAGAAAACAAAGCGATGGAGAAAGTGTTAAAGAATGGACAAATTAGTTTACTGTAGCAAGGCACCTAGTACATCTCCCTTCACTGGGAATCTGTTGGGAAATCAGAAAATGAAATTGTCAAAGTTGCACATAAAGCATACAAAAAATGCTGCTGGTGCAAAGCTGTTTTTTTTTCTTCCTTTTTTTGTTATAAAAAACTGCTTCACAGACATAATATTACCCGAACGTCTCTCAGTCTGAATCTCAGCATTTTCGCCGCCGCCGCCATAAGACTTACAGTCCCTTGCTTACGATGTATTTACCTTTATACCTATGTATGTTGTACAGTATGCATGGGTGCACTGCGATACGTGATTTACTTGGGAGCAAAAACTTACGGGTAACTCTGAGAGTGCAAAGAAAAACGAAAAAAATGTTCTTATTTTTCTCACAGTCGCTCTCTCTCTCTCTCTCTCTCACTGTCTCTCTCAATTCTTTATTACTTGTAAGTACATGCCTACGTCAAACTCTAAATTGTCCTACAAAAAACTGAAAAATTCCAAATTCTGCATCTGCATTCGGAAATGGAAGCACCTATAAGTACATATATCTGTAGATGTTATAGGCTGGTCCTGGCTGATCTTGATGCTGGGTCTTGCGAGTTTGTAGCAACGCTGACAATTTGGTGCAAATACATATAGTTGTTACTTTCATGATAGCCTATATAGATATTAGTAAGCGGTAGGTAACGCGCACTTTTCGAGTTTCGATCGGGAGCGGAGCAGGCAGAGCGACAAACGGCAAACTTTTATAGAAACCTAATTAAAATGTTGTAAATTTTAAAATATATAGTGCTCCCGAATCCGAACGTAGATCTATAGAGATGGAGATGCTCCGGGACACTTTAGCCGTTTGTACTGTAGTACACCCATCATCCCGGGCTATGTTTATGTTTTATATAAAGCTTCGCATTTTTGATGGTGGGCAAGATCTCATCTCTCCCACGTATCGTCGGAACAACATTCAACAATACTAAGGCTCGATTTGTATTTATTACTGTACGGTCCTTCCCTTCCCTCATCCCGTACCCGTACAGAGTAAGTTGTTGTCTTCAAAATTCTTATTGCTGCCGGCTCAAGATGTTTTTTGAATTTTGAATGTGGAATACACGCTCCAATTCCAAATTGTTTTTTAGCTACTGACTGTTACAAATTCTTTTTATCATTCATCACGGCAGACCGAGCTCTCAGGCGTTCGCTTCCTTGCTGCTTTTATCAATACACAGTACTACTTACTATAAGTATAGGACATAGCAGTAGCGTGGTGTAGCCAACGAACAAATTGGACGCGTAAAGAAAATATGATGCTAGCAATGCAATGCTGTAGATTCCATATTTTCAATTCAATTTGTATGTCTCCCTTTTTTGCACTTGTTTATAACTCTGTAGGATGTGAAATACACAATGAGAGTAGCTGTATATACTGTATAAGCATAATATATACCGGATGCTGATACTGAATTAAATTTTTATTTTTGTCAGGATATGCTTTCAGATTCCAGAGTTCAAAATTGTAGTCTACTTCTATATGGGGATACGGCACATAGGATTTCAACTACAAACTTTAATATGCACTCTCTATTCTGAACATCACGTCGACAATGAAGTTATACGTTTTGTGCAGAACAAAACTGAACAACGGAAAGGGAGCACATTACTATTATAGACAGGGGCGGATCTAGGAAGATGATCTGGGGTGGGCAATAATATTATATGGCGAGTGAATAATCAAAATTGCCCATTTTCAAAAGCTAGAATTAAAGTGAGCTATCTCAAATATATACTACATGAGATAGATGTGCACAATGTTAATCACGAGTTTTTTGAAAAGTGTAAAATGTTCTGTTTACGTGTTTGTGAAACGAGCAAAATTTTTTGTATTTAAGTACCTGCTTTTAGGATTATGATATTATAGTTTGTTTTCTAGACAGTAAATTTTGTTTCAATAGCTAAAAAACTGGATATGGATCATTTGAATTCTTTACTGACAATGTAATAAGCCATCTTTGTTTAAGTGCCCCTATGTTGCATGTTAACCGCTATGTTAAAAAATTCATTTTGGGTTAGGCAACTGCCCTGTTGCCCACCCTGTGAATCCGCACCTGATTATAGAAACAACAGTAATTAGAATGTATAGCATAGCCGTGTACTGTGATCGTGATCACTAAATGACTAAATGCTATATTGGCTTTTTTTATACTGTATTTAGTCTCCTGTACACGATCTCCTTGTTTTCTTACTTGTTTTAGTCTGTACGGTACGGTACGGGGAGTGCTTCTGGTGATTCCTGACCGAAAAGTTTGTACCAAAAGTTGTTGGTTGTTGGTAAAATAGACTTAGGCAGGCAGTTAAAATAGCATGCCATGTCATTTCATGCTGCAGTAGAAGATACTGTCACCCCCATCTTAACACGGATGCTCATTGAACATTTAATTAAAAATTCCATTCTACAACCAAGGGAAGCTTAAAGAGTATACAATCAGACTTAATTGAAAAGTTTTAACAGGATTAATTCTGTAAAGTCTGAGTCTGAGGACAAGATTCCTATCGCTGTCTCCGAGTCTATACATACGAATTCAATTCTGGATCAATTCTGGCACATTCAGAATCAGATGCAGAGTATCTGTACTTCTGCCTGTTCACATTAGAGACATTCTACATACATACCATTCAAGTATAATACACTTGTTACGGATTGAAGTATTAGCAACAGCAATGGTTCATTTCAATTATAAGCTGACCGCGACAGCGGGAAAGAATAGGCGTCAGGCATGTGATTTTATCCTTATTATCAAGTTTCCCAATTAAGGTACGTTTGAGTTGGAGTTGGAATCTAAAAAGAGGAGGGGAATCTAACCCAATTCACTGCAGTACTACATACCTACGTAATATAACACTACCGAAACTGCAGCTACATAGTCTTATACTGTCATACCTAATTGAAAGGAAAACATCATAACCAACCCCATCATACTTATGTATATTATTGCAGTGAGGAGACAAGGTTGGAACGAACAGTAGGAACACAGTCAACAGTACAAATTGGGCAGGAAATAAATGAATTATGTATTTGAATGTGTTTATCAATTTCCATTAAAAATTCAATCTCCAGCGTGTTTAGCTGTATTTATAGTATGTAGGTACTTACATACAAGAAAGTCTTGCTCCAATATGGATATATTTATATTATAATCACGTGCTTTTATTGTGGTATTCCTGCAATGGCTTATAACGTGAATTGGCTCTTCTCCGCCTCTTTGGAGTTTTGGAATTGTGTTTATAGCCCTGGTTTCGTCGGTTCGGTGAAAGTGAGAAATTAAAGTTCCATAAAACTATTTTTGTGTATCCTGCTTTATGGGGCAAATAAAGAAAAGAGAATCCTAGCGCAGCCGCTGTCTTCCACGGCGGCTACAGTCGAAGACTTTTGAAGGTCGAGGCAATTAATTCGGATCAATTATTCAACGCTGAACTGAACACTGGTCTCAGACTAGCTAGGGTCTGGGGAAGTCTGGTTCTCTGGTTTCTCTCCTTCCTTCCTATCTCTCTCTCTCCTCCCTGGTTGTTCCTCTACGACTGTACTTACGATCAACGAGCTAAAAAAAAATACGTTGTTCAGTTCAGTTTTCCAGTTTCAAGGTACCGTCCAAAATACCAAAAAATCTAAGAAGGACTCTTGCTGCAATCACAATGGGGAAAATTTGGAGCAGCCTAGAAGTGCTCGGCTTATAGAGTCTCCTAATTGGCATCCTTTCACCCACCGTCACCCCACAAAAGGAAGGAGCAAGTCTTTGGATTCCGCATCAATGGCATCTACATCTACCTGTATCACATTAAGAATTAGTGTAAGATTAGAACTGACCGCTGACGGTGGCAATAGTTTTCACTCTACATGGGGAACGTGTGAACATTTAAAAGCTAAACTGTCAATTGCTGGGAGAGGGCTGGCTGCTGGCTGCTACGGTGCAATGAAATTATTAAAGTGATATTGTTGCGTTATTATTGGGGCGAGACTGTGCCCTACTATTTATCTAATCTGTATACCACCTATGAATCACCTTGTGTGTTTATTGTGACGCTAGTGATTGTTCATTTCGATCTACCGTTTACTCTACGGACGGTGATTGTGATTGGAAAACATACGCGTTGATCTCTGTGTTCTGTCTGTTGTAATTCTAATAATTGTTTAGATATTGTCGAAATCGAAATTGATTATTCACTATTGAATTTTGGACATCGCACGACTCGCACACTGCAGTTTAGTATTTACTGTTGACTGTTAGCCAAAAGTGTAAAAAGAAGTTGATTCTAACATGTAGTAGTAGATTGTTAACTATTGCACGTTGCAGAGAATAATATTGTTCGTTGTTGTTGTTGTTGACGAGTTCCCAACCCCAACAACTTGTTTCTGGGTATTGTAAACCAACAGTTATAGTTGATGTCATTGATAGTGCAATGTAAGCTCTAAATTGTAAGAAACGTGCAGATTTGTTCATATGATAAGGCGAAGGTAGAGAAATATGACCACATGCATACAGTTCTGTAGTGTGCAAACGTGCATCTTTTAAGGAAGCAGTATAAATGTAAAATATACATACAACATAGGAGTACAAATTAGTAAACACAAGAAGCTTTGATAAAGACATCACGAATGTGGAATTCATTCCGTTTGAACGTACAACAACATTTATAAAAACCAAAACATTGATTAATATAATATATAGTTGATAGCGTGTTGTAAAAGTAGATTGTATTCTACCGAAACTTTCCGAGACAAGGTTCCAGGAAGGAAATTAGTTGGTTGTTCCTATTTCCACTACTAGTTAATTAACACGATTACTCGGTTTACCTGTAGCTTATAACTAGGAATATATATGTATTAGTATGTCGTACCGTTCAATTGATTAGCATTAAATGTAAGTAAATGGTGAGAAAAAGAAAGGACTTTCTGATTCTGACTAGGCCGCGTCTGCTAAACCTGCGAAGATGGGAGACTTTTGTTTTTGTTTGCGGACACGAAGACCCCGATTGTTTTTAATTTTTTGTTGCTTATTCTCAGTAGCACTTGGTGCTATGTCGTCAATGTTTTTCTATTACCCGGACGGTGTAAATATGCCAATTTTTGCTACGGAGGAAGTTATTGGTGGTCACAATCAACATCATAGGGATGAGAAGGGGGCTCACACCAATGGTCACAGTGGCTACAATCATAATTATAACCACATCGATAGATCAGAAAATTCTTTTGTAGGCCAGGGTCAAGCCGTTGCTAGTGGTAGGCACCATGTATTTGTTGATATTAAAGAGGACGAGTACGAAACATCCATATTAGGGAATTCAGGGAAAATTAGACATCAAGCTCATCATTTCGATCATGAAAGATCGGACGGAGCTGACGAGGAAGAGAACAGAGCTCGAGCACTATACATTGAGTATAGCCTTGACGAGTTGGAAGAAAAGTCTGTTTTATCACAAGTCATTGAGAATCGTCTAATTCATTTGGACATGAAAGGAGCTCCTCCAAAGGTTCATTTTATAAAAGAGGTTCGTTTATAACTTTTTAAAATAAATTTTTGTACCATCATTGAAGAGATTTATGTCTGCGAGGCAAGTTAGTTAATTAGTTATTTAATGTTGCCAGCTCTTACGGGTTGCTAGATCAAGCGGAATTAACGGAGTACTTATTGAGTGGGAGGATACTTTTCCTTGGAAAGGGACCTTGGAAAATTTAACTTTAACTCATGGTGGTTACAATTTATCTGAAGTTGAAGACATTATTTCATATGCAGAGAAAACTTTGTATATGGAAGTGATTCCACTCATTCAAACTTTTGGCCATGTCGAATTCATATTAAAATCTCAAGACTTGAGACATCTCAGAGAAGTTGATGAGGATCCTCAGTCGTACTGTCCGTCGAAACCTGGGACTATGAGTATTATTACAGAGATGGTTGACCAAGTAATAATAATTGTTGACATGCTAAACATTTGTTCAATGACTACTTTTTACATTACTGTTTAACAATTTTATCGTGTCTTCTATTTTTCTATTGTTCTATATCTTTTGTGCTTTACATATTTCAGATTTTACAAGTTCATAAAAATTCTCGCTACCTCCATATTGGTTGTGATGAAGTTCGCAATCTTCATATGTGCTCGCTATGTACAGCCGCTTTTGATTATCGGGATGATGTTTTTCTTCACCACGTTACTCGAGTTGCAAATCTTGTTAGAAATCGTGACAAAATTCCTATAATTTGGGATGACATGTTAAGAACCATTCCAGCAAAGTAAGTAAAATTGGTTTCATTTGTTACCTGTCAGGGAAAATGATTGAAAGCATAGTCAATATTTATTTTATTGATTTGCGTTTGGTTTAGGCGTCTAACAGACTCTGGGATCGGAAGTTTAGTGGAGCCTATGGTTTGGGTCTACGCAGAAGACGTAGACCGTTTTGTAGGATGGGAATCTTGGGATAAATATTCAAAAGTATTTCCAACTATATGGGCCGCCTCAGCTTTTAAAGGAGCATTTGGGGAGACGTTGACAATTCCTCCTTTGTCCAGACATGCAGACAATGCCCAGCGTTGGGTGGATGTCATAGCTCGAGAATCAGTACGTTGGCAGAAAGGAGTTGGCGGTCTGGTCCTCACGGGCTGGCAGCGCTATGATCATTTTGCCGTTCTCTGTGAACTTTTACCCACTTCCATTCCATCATTAGTTTACTCATCCTTAATAGTATCTACACCTAATGGCGGTGATATCATTCAAAATCGAATATACGTACCCAAGAACCAAAGTATGGCTAACTCTGAAGCTCCAAGCATGAACATTGAAAGTTCTACCACAATAAGTCTTTCAAGCGGCTCAGTCCCTTCCGATGCGATCGACTCGATCAATTATAAAGGAGACAAGGAAGACACAGGAAATAATGCTCTCAGTTCAACTACTGCATCGTATGAAGGTGGTGGTAATGATAATGATCCTTCTGTTTTACTTTCAAGATCGGGTAGATCAACGAGAAGAAAAATACCACATCCTCGAAGTTTGATGCAGAAAGAATCTGGGCTATCTAGATTTGGTTCAAATAACGGTGCAAGACCTCTTCATGCACGTGATTTTCTTTCGGAAGGCGAAGACAAAAATCAATTGATTTCCAGACAGTTTCATCGAATTCTTCGTTGCCCCAACCACCCAGAAAATATTGCAGCTGCTATAAAAGATAATGGTGATACGGAACTTTCATTCGCCTCCCGGTGTATTTTTCCTGGTGTTTCCTTTTTTCGTACATTATTTCGACTGAGATCTCTACTAAATGAAATCTGGGAGCTTGAAGCCAAAGTTTTAAGGGGTAGGGGTTGGGCAACTGCGTACAATGTGAGACATAATTACTCCCTGCCTTCACGTATTGATGAAGTCATTTTCTCGAATGTTCCGCGCTATCGACGTAATCTATCTTTAATAGCTAAGTCAGCTGCAACGTCGTTAAAAATTATTTTTAATGGGGAAGTAGTTCTGGAATGGATTGAACAAAATATTTGGGAAGCTTGGCAAGTTTTAGACAGCTTTGAAAATGTGGGTGAACAATTAAAAGGAATTCGTGCATGGCCCAGACGACCCCTACCAAATCCACCAAAAATGACGGATGATCTAGGTCTTAAAGCCCTTAACTTGTCCGATAACCAAGAGCTCTGAGTTTCATGCTTTTTATATACGGTTGATGCTTGGGTAAAATTGAAAATTGCTGGTATCTTCTCTTTGCAGCTGTAGCTGTGTTGAGAATTTGCCTTAATTCTCTTTCGTCGGTACGAAACCAGAAATAGTGAATAGTGCATAATAGGTAATTATATTACTACAACTAACTTATTTAAACGTATTGTATCAGATCACATACACAAATAATTCTCTTGAAACGCATTTCATAATCTTGTTCCTAATGAACTTATTGGAGGATCTGTAAAGTTGATATCCTAGTAATACTTACAACAATCAGGGAAGCTGTTCGTCGGCACTAAAATTGAGCAGATCATTAGTGGATCGACATAAGAAGCCAAAATATTTGTGACAGCTTATAAAGGTAAACAGTTTTTGTATACAGGAAGATTACATTTAGCTCAATATAATATATAGATAGTGACTCATCCAATCGCAAATTATCTTTGCAAGATCGTGAAACTGTTCTATAACCATTAAAATTTCTTTTGTATCGAGCTCTATTAGGGAACTCAACACATGAGGATTGTAATATTAGGACAGTATACATTTAGTATTATAAAAAACAATCACAAATCAAAGTTTGAAAGTAGAAAACTATTACAGTATCATCACTATATGAATAGTCAGCACTGATGTTTTTGCAGCTGCGCTCTATTTTTGCAGCAATTTGTTTGCAGCGGATCATTTTGAACTCTGATACGTTACTAACTATGATTAAGCATTGTCTCACAACGACGCGTGAGTGATCTTTTGGGTGACATTTATTTTACTAAAATCACTACGGAGGGGCCAAATGGATTATGGCAAGTGAAATCCTTAAATTCTACCATGGAATTTTAAAACGTACACGAATATGTGTAAACTACATCAAAATGAGAATTTTCACCAGAAAATTGAAATAAGGAAGCACCTTGTTGTACCGGGTGGTCATATTAACTTGCAACGAAGTACCTAATGTTAGATTTACTCTAGACTTTACAAACTGTACGCATACTTATTATAGATGTATACAAGTTTTAACATTTTAGTGTGACTAATATTAAATATAAGATATTATATATACAGGCAAGTAATAGTTGTACTTTAGTGTTGTTAATTGAGCATGTGTATGCATTACCTATTTGTATGCTTTAATCAAATATTTTGACTTACAATTAGACATACCTATACTCTTGCCACCATCGGCATTGTAAATGACTAACGTAATAATTATACCTCTAGTTTGTAATCTCAATTAACTTCCATTTAATTAATCTTCCAGCTTTAAATTATCCTTGGGGTCTCGTATATACTTGCATGTAAATTTTACAGCAAGTATGTATCATGCCAACAAACATATATAAACACCTGCACATACATATTCTACTGTTTTTTGTTACTTTCCAAATAATTTTAAAACTTGGTGTGTTATACGATACAAAAAATAATGTGACCTCCGTCGATACGCCTAGGATCTAGAATTATTTCAAAGTTTGTATCACAGGTAAGTATATAACAATGTCAAATCTGGCTACAATGTCAAAGCAAAGCAAGTAAACCAGTTTGTTATGAGTGGTGTGGCAGCGAAATTTTGTATTTAGTGCATGGTATTAATGTATGTACAAAGTTCAACATTTCCCTTCGCACGTTGAATTTGCGTTGGCTGTAGAAAGACTAAAGTATTTAATAGAAAAGCTACTAGGTAATTAATTCTAGTTTTTAGTTAAGTAGTGTTACACGACATATGTATGTAACTATTTTAAGCAAAGGTAAGACTGAGTGAGTTTGACTTACCTTTTCCTATGTTATGATTTTGTAACGGAACTAGACTTGAAACCTCAAAGCATTACAAAGTTACTTACCATAACCGTAACCAGCTTTTATTTTTATAAATACTTAGATTAGAAAAACAGTAAAACAAATACAATTAAGTTTCATCCTATTTTTTGTACATGCTGCGTTATAATAATATAATTTAATACTCTATATTATTAATGACTTTACAAAATACCGAGTATTATCAGTATTCCAATAATTTTCCGATTTTACTGGCAGCATTATTGGTGTCGCCTAAGTACGTAGTACGAAACTACAAAAACAAAGCATTTACGGTTGCACCCGTAATAAAGCCAAAATTCGTATTACAGCTTTATAGTTGTACATCGCATCGGTTAGAATCTATATCGTATACAGTAATAATAGTCTCCATATGAATGGATATGGATCTCAATCTCAAATCCAAAGCATTTTTGATATGCGCTACTTACCTAGATTGGATATTTACTACATTCTTATTTCCTTTATCTATATTTCTTTTATATTCTTGTTGTCATCATTCATCATGATATTAAAATTAAATATTTTAGTATATATTTTGAACACTGGTAAGCTGATAAATACATTTTATTTTTAGTTCATTTTCTTAAATGAGAAATTGGAATTTTTTTGTTAAGCAAAAGAATAAAGATTATATAATCCTTTGTCCTGTAAGTTATTTCCATATAATAGTTGCTAAAAATCCAAGGATGGTATGGTGTGAGTTTTGTCTGCATGTGCTTTGTGTTTATGTTATTGTGACTGCACCAACAGCCTTCAATAGTTAACTTTACTGCTAAGTGATGTGTAGAGCTTCGTATGTTGAGCACCCGCCTTTCGTCATGCACAGAGTCGCACACTTTCATTTACCAATACAATGTCTGCCTATCAAATCCTTAAAAGTATATCACCCTTGCCTGGCGCCTGGCCCGTGCATGTAGTAATAATTATACTTGTATAGTTAACTCCAGTAAACCAAGGTAAGGTGTAGAAAGATCACATAAAACTTATTTCTACCTATTTACATAATTTGGAATTACCGTCATTGTTTCCTTTTTTTATTTTCATTATTCCCCAACTCACACTGTCAACTGCAACGTAACATAACGTTGGTAGGATAATGAAGGCATTTCTCGAACCAATTCCGCCATAACTAAAAATAACCTAATGGAAATTGTGAGACGATCGAATGATAGAGAGGTGGTTTCCTGCACCCGATATTGAACGTTTCCGCTTACAATTCTAAATTAAATAGTCAAATTGTTTCAAATAAAAAAAAATGACCACGCTGCATTATGTGCAAATCACACCTATTAATGAATGTATACCTATTAAAGACATTTTTTGTATAGCAAAAAAAAAATGAAAACTGCACTCAGCACGTTTTCGTGATGATAAAAAGGAAATAATCCAAACCAATTCAATGCACACACGCCGTCTAATGCACCCGCACGCCTTACACGTTCTACTGCTACTTGAGCGTCTATTCTTATCTAATATAAGGTACATAATATTATTACAACTACTTATTAATTATATCTATACCAAAATTGTAGTCCTAATGTAATATGTTGTATGATTACGATTTGAGTCAATTCTAAAGCACACTACTCTAAAATACATAGATAAGGTAAAATATTTAATCTTAAAGCAATAATATTTTATATTAATGCAAAACAAAAGTGTAAAAGCTTATTAGACTAAGAAAATAAGATGAGCAACTAAGAATGTAATGTATATATGTAGGTATGTTCATAATAATGTGTTGTTTTATTTATTCGTTAAAAATATCAGTCGAAACAGGAATTCTGGGTGAAATAAATATATTCACAAATGTAATTCACATGGAATTTTTCCTGTCTTTCCTACGTCAGTTTTTTATCAAAACTGACGATGAGATAAATAACAAAAAAATTAATTGTAAACAGAAAAAGCAGTGACGCAGAGAATTCAGCAGACCATTAATTATATCTGACTCTAGTAAGTAAAGTCAATTGCTCGGAGCGCAAAATAAATTCTTCTTTTTCCTATTTTCCAAAAAGTGTATTCATTAAAAGATATTAATTTTCGAATTTTTTGTGAAGTCCCGGAAAATGAAAATGCATTGAGTTATTAGTATTCGCCACATTTATTCGATAAGTATATTAGTTCCTTAATTCTACTTAAGACTATAAACTCCATTACCGTTTTTTAAAGTTACTTACTAAGTGTATATGTTAAATGTTACATTAAATGCGTAGAGTTTATTAGGGTTAATTCTGTGTTATGATATGATTAATGCAATTTTCAAAGAGAGAAGTTCTAAAAAGTTCTAGAGACAAAAATGGATAACAAAAATAAAATTATTATAACTGAATAAAATACAATAAATATAATTCAATTCTCAAGCAGGAAATAATCTATTTTACATAAGTATACGAAACTAGCTACGGGTTTAACACACATCAACTTTTAACTGATTAGTCCACATTGTCCACAACAATTGTAAGCGTATTAAGTATACGTACTTAAAACTTACTTCTGCATAATATATCTAACACTGAAGAAAAAATAGTCCTATCTTCAGGGACATGTAATAATAACATTCCTAGCATGACTAAACAAATTTAATAATATTCGATTACGCGTATATAGTCGGCGTAGTACCAAAGGCCAAAGAATCACCACAAAGTTATGAAATGAGCTCACTTTCCCAAAGGGATACCCAAAAGTAGGTGCCTATATGCAAGAAATCATTACAAAACCAATTTAGTCGACAGGAGCACGGTTCCAAAATTAAAATATTGTATACAATTAACTGGATTATTAACTAGCCGTACAAGCCAATTTACGAAGGCAGATATGGAACGCACTAGTGTAGGTATTTAGTTTATGAGTCATAACATTCCAGCCATGGCTTGCTTTTTGTTACTTATTTAGTAATACGAATTTTAGTTTAATCAATGATACTAATACGACAACAACGAGTGGCAACGGAATCAAGTCACTTGCAATAGTTTTAAATCAGCTGACGAAAACTTCCTTGTCTGGGTTGGTGGTTAAAATTAAAAAAATATTTGAATGTTTGCAACAATTCCATTTTTGTATTGGTTGTTTTAAATATTTTAGTGTGTTAGAAGTAAAATGTCTACAATTAAGGGAAAAAATTAATAGCCTAGTACGTCTGTTAGTTTTTAACATCGAGGCAATCAAATAGCAGCGTTCCGCAATTAAACCTAAGCCTAAATGTATATGGAAACAAAAACTTTCTGAAATTTTCAAAATTTATAACCCGTAAAAAAGGCCTCGAGATTGTATGTATCGCACCTAGGCTTGCCAGATCTGGGAATTAAAATTCCGGGACGCTTGTTTTTGGAAAATCTTAAAAACATATATTGTACTAATTCAGGTTTCCAAACCAGCTCTAATTACTGCTACAATGGCATTTAAATACAATTATATTATGCAAAATTGTATAAAGAACATGCGAATACACTGCAACATCATACATATGAATAATCATACTATTCATTCTCATTCGTACTACAACCCAACCATCATTAATTACATAGTATACAATGCATTATTAGGTAGGTGTAACGGAATACTGTCAAGCACATAGTGTTTAAATCTCACGCATTAGAATAAGCACGTATTTACATTACTTGTAATTGGGCATTTAAATGGCGTTCATGCACTTTTGCAGAAAATTCAAATGCTTATAATTTCTAAACCTACATGCGATCTTGGCTGAAACTTGGCGTAATTAGAGAATACTATTAGTAGCTAATAGTTATGGAATAATAATAATGATATCCGTTCGAAGTTATACATAGCAAACATAAGTATGGCCTATACCTTGGTATTTGGTATTGTATTAGCGTACTACGATGCCACAGACTGTCACTGCCATATGCCCTCTTAGCTAGTTAGTCTTCTCTTCCTTCTACCTACTTTTCCCCCACCTCCTCTAGTTTAGGTTAAGAACTTTTGTGAAAGCAAACGTTCATTTTGTAAGCTTAGCTAACACCACTCCTTACTATTTACTTAACTTTAATTCCAATTTCCAAGATTCAAAGATTGTCATTTTGTGAAACGTTAATTTTTTTTATTTATTATCCATAATACTTTGCAATAAATTAACCAATTAATATTATTAATTAAACTTCTCTGTGTTGCTACCGTGCTTACATTACAGACTCCAATACAATTATTACTCAAATTTAATCATATCATTAAAGGTATTCCGTAACTGTGCATTGCTCCTCATAGTTCATAGTATAATTTAGCTAGTAATACAAATCCAACTATTCAACTGAAGTCCAGCGAGCGTCTACCAGCTACACCCATACATCTCTCACCCTGCCGCTTCCGTCTCTCTCTCATCATGGCAACGGCTATTTCACACAAGGTTCCGGTTTTCAAGGGCCCGTACTCTCACCAGTGGAATATTTCGGATTGCTTCAACTGTCACCGTCAAAACAAGCCTGACTACTTTTTGGAATCTTCTAAATGTTCTGGAAGTCACACTGATCTGAATCCAGGAAATCCGGGGATCTTCACTGACTATCTGGTTAGGAGTAAAACTGGTTTTTTTACCCTTTGCTAGTTTTCATACATCTAGTTTCACAAATTGTCAAATTCAGTAGTCTTTATAATTATTGGTGGAGTTGCGACGATTTATCCCCTTACCTATAAACTGGTTTTTGTATTTATTAAATCACAGCCGTAACCACAGTGGGAGAAATTCTCAGCAAAATCCAAAGTTACCTTGCTATCACTAACCCTCCCAAACCCTCCTCATCCCATGACCACTCTACCTATCAGTCCTCAACCGATTCTCAAAGTCCCCATGTTCATGCTCATACATAAATTGTCCCATGCTAATTCCAATGTCACCTGCACCTTTTGCTTTTACCCTGGACATGAATACGGCGAATGCAAGCAGCGTAGAGCCATTGAATTTTGAAAGCAGCAACTATCAACTAACCTCAATCCACAACAGTCAGCAGTTCCCTCAAATCAATATGACTCTCATGCTCAACAACCCCAGTACCAACAACGTCAAAATTCTTATCAACAACAACAACCTCAGATGCCAGGTCTACAACAACCTCTGTACAACATCTCTGCTTCTCGGCGACCTCACCCTCCGGGACAGCGATAAACCGAAGATGGAAAAACTATCTGCGGATATTGTAACTTTGTTGGTCATACTTATAATAATTATAATAATAATAATAATGATTTATTGCCCAAAAATAATTGCATACATAAACACACCACCCGTTAGGATAATTCAATACAAGGAGTGAAATATCAAAGTAATGTATTCAAAGATAGCAGGACATGACCATAATCTAAAACCATAATAAAAGCTTAAATTACATAATTAGTTGCTCGAAGAAGACTGAGTTAATGAACTATTGTAACATTCATCTAATTTACTTATCCTAGCTGGACTTAAAGTATTAAGTTGTTTGATTAACTTAGGGACCAACAATTTGAGATATCTACTACGTTTAAAAATCACATTTCTGAAATGATTTTTTGACCTGGTTGAACTATAAGATTTTATGCATGGGTTAATTATGTGTCTAAATCGACAGGATTTGTACAAAGATTCACCTAATTTTAGCCCGAGAATTGAAATCCGATCAATTATTGATTTGGTATTGTACATATTAAGTATTAAATTATAGTTAGAACTAGTTATTTTGGTTTTGGTTATTATTGATAAGCAACGTTTTTCAATTTGCGTAACTTTCTTGGTTATCACATTGGTTAAGACTATTACCCCAAATTGGGATTGCATATTCCAACTGAGATCTAATGTACGTTTTGTACACATTGAGCAATTCACGACTTGAGAAGCCAAACTGCCTTAATTTGGTTAACATAAAAATTTTGCTACTAGCTTTCTTAAGTACAAGATCAACATGATCTTTCCATTTGAGTTTATCATTAATACAGACACTCAAGAGTTTGCTGTATTTAACAGTAGGAATTACAGTATTGTTAATTTTCAGCTCAATGTTACTGAATTGTTTTTTTCTGCTCATATCAATAATTAATACGGCACTTTTGAGGGGGTTAATTTGCATTTTCAGGTCCATAGACAATTTCCCTATGTTATCTAATAATGATTGCATTCTGGGTTGACAGTAATACTTGACTTTCTCTAGTAAAGTCAAGTCATCAACAAAGGTAGCATTACAGTGATTTTTGGATTGATTACAAAATTTAGAAATATTAACTAAAAGAGAATTCATTAAAATTATGAACAATAAAAAGGCCATCTCAGTGCCCTGAGGCGTACCGTTACTTATGGGTAGGAAATCAGAAAACACATCTTTACCTTTCACACATTGAGAACGGTTACTTAAAAAACTAATTATCAATAGAATATCGTGGGGGTTGATTTCCATATCAATTAATATTTTAATGAGAACATTATGGTCAACAAGGTCAAACGCCTTCTTAAGATCTAATAATACAATTATTATATAATAGTTAGGAATGTCAATAGATTTAAGAACAAAATCAGTAATTTTAGTGAGACAGAATGAAGTAGACGCACCCTTAAGTGAGCCAAATTGCATTAGTTCAATTTTAGGTTCGACCTGCTTCATAATTCTAGAATACATTATGTTTTCCTGAATTTTTGAGAACAAGTCGGTTTGTGTAATCGGGCGAACATCATTAAGTGATTCTAAACTATTAGTTTTGGGAATTGGAGTAATGTACCTAATTTTTCACACACTAGGTACAACATAATTGGAAAAGGAAAGATTTAAATTATTAGTGAGGCCTTCGGCCACAAGAGGCCCGAACTCTTTGGTCACAGAGGTGGGCCAAAGATGTGCAACATTATTTTTATTTGATTTAAGATTATCAATTTGTTTAAGAACATCAAAAGGGTTCACTGTCAGAGGAGAGAAATGTTTATTGATGGGAGCAAGGCAATAAGTTTGGATGGGAGCATAAGAACTATTAATACTAGAGAAATGCCGATTAATTTTGTTGATAGTTTCGAGTTCAGAGTTGCTATTGGTTAAAAAAGACAGTTTCAATGCAAGATGAACTATAATTGGAACCCTAAATATTTTGAACGACTTTATACCAGTACCTAGGTTCATTATTTGAAATTTTATCATCTATGGATTTCCTGAAATTTGATTTGGAACGAACAATAAGAGATTTCAGTTGAGTTACTTTGACTCTATATGACAAGTCATTTTTGAATTTAAGCCGCCTAATTTCGTTAGATAGACATATAATTTCGTGAGTAACCCACACCGGTTAAGTGGGGGACACTGCTCTCATAGTTAGTGGAAATGAATTATTAAATGCATCCATAATGATTTTATAGAACCTGCAACATTTTTGTCTATTGAATCAGAACTGTCAAACTTAGTATTCCAATCAACCTTTTCAAGAATTTTAGCAAAATCAGCTTTATTGTCGAATTTAAAATTACGAAACGACTTGATCTGTTTAGGAAACATACGGTGACTGAATTGTTTTGGATTTAATTGAATACCAACGTGCCCATGGTTCTTATTATCTAGTGGTAATAATGGACCTGGAGGGTTATACAAATCAGACAAATTAGAAAACACTAGATCTAATGTACTTACGTTACGTGAAACTGTAGAAAAGAAAGTGGTGAAATTAACAATTTGTTTAAGACCCGTTTGGTGTGAAAATTGAGTTGCATTTGACCATCTATCGAAATCCCCTGTGATCAGAAAGCTAGGTTTGCAGTAATTAGTTTTGATTCTATTTACAATTTGAATAAGACATTTGAGCAGAGAGAAAGAGACATGTAGAGATTGTTGGGGTGGAAGGTAGACGCATATGACTACAATAACTGTTACAGATTTGGGTAAATAATTAGGCCTAAGAATTACAGTAATAATTTCAAACGGATTGGCAAGATTAAATAAATCATAATTTTTTAAATAGGTTGAGCTTATATTATTGCTTACAAATATACTTACTCCACGACCTTTTCTTTGCTGTCTGTTACATTCATACGTTTTATAGTTAGGAAGAATCAACGATTTATTTGCGGACCACCACGTCTCACTGATACACAGAAAATCGTAATCAAGGCACATAGATTCAATGTTTGAAATATTGTCATTAGATAAACCAGTAGCGTTGGTATAGTAGACACGAGGAAATGTGTAGTTGTAGTTGTGAGCAGGATGATTAGATAATGAATTTAGTATTGATGGTTGATTTGCCAATTTGTTATTTTTATTTCTGACTTGTAATTTTTTGTTACGGCGGCAATGGCGGCGTTTTGAACGATGAATTTTGGTTCGTCTACATGAGAAATTGTGAAAAAACAGAGGTGTGCTTAGGTTTGGATTGCAAAAAGTTTTATCATTAGGAAGTTGAGAGCTCATGGGTTAAATACATCAATTTGTAATTTAACAAAATAAAAGAATTTAATATTGCCTGAGCATATTAAAAAAATTAAATAGCATCATTAAATAGCAAATGAGAAGTAATATCATTAAGGGATTACGACTTTCAATCCCTTCTCAAAAGCTTATGAATCGTGAGAAATCCAGCAATCCACAGGAAACAGGGGAAGGCTGACTGCGACTTGTATTATAGAGTTTAATTTTTCCCGGCAAATGAATAGAGAGTTTATTATGTATCTGTACATAAAGAGTGGAACTCGGAAAACAGAAGAAGAATGATATGATGGCTGCTTGCACAGGCAGACAATTGTGCAAATAATTTGAAATTACTTACTAAGACACAGACTAATTAAACTTAGCTGGACACTTAATTTAGTATTAACGAGTAAAACTATTAAAGCTGCTTAGTTTCCAACAACCCTGAGTCGATTATTGTTCAAATTATACTAGAAAATTGAGATTTATTGAGAGCACGCATCAACAGCAGCCAGAGCTGCCGGACGCGGCTAGTATAAAAAAATGAATAATTGCCGAAATAGGGAAAAAGATGAACAACGAGCTGCTCAGTATCAATAGCAACCGCATCAACATCTAGCATCTACTCAACAGCGTCTATCCTTCCAACAACAACAGCAGGCTTACGCAACCCAGCAAGCTGGGAATCCTAAACCACCACCACCACTTTTTCCACCTCATCAGCCGTTCAACGCCCAAGCCCTTCCATTTCAACAACAAAAACGCCCCCCATACCAACCTCTAGCTCAAGTCCCAATGCGAAGTGTTGAAGTTCAGCAACAACAAAAACAGCAACAGGGAAACCAGTGAGCCAAGGTCAGCAAGAACCTCGGGTGAATCCTTTGCGATATATACTTCCATTACCATGCACGGTATGTTTTCCTTCCCATGCCTCTATTGCTTCGTCTTTTTTTCCTTTGCCTTGTCCTATTCATACTTTGTATATAGATAATAAGTTTCAATTTAGAAATTTAGGTTATGATAATATTAGTTTAAATAGTGATAGGTTACATAATACTATAGCAGTTAGCTATATAGTACCTATTAATAATATACATAGTTTTTTAAATTTTAATCTTAACCCTAATCTTAATTCTCAGTCTACTCAAGCTCAGGAAATATTTAGTTGGCTTTGCTCTGTTCCTATCTCTAATTAGTTTGAACTATTGTCCCATGACGTTGACTTTGATAACTGCTCAGCTGCAGCTACTATAGCCACGAGCACTGCCGTCTATTTTTCAAGTCCCTAACGTTAATTTAAATACCCAACTACCCAAAGCTATTCCTGGCCCAGATTTATTCGTTAATATAAGAGTAGCAAAAAAAAGCATATGCCAGCTTTTTTGGACAATGGCGCAAACGTCTCCACTGTCAATCTCGATTACATTTCTCACTGTGATAAATGTAAATTAATAAAGATAAGCCCATTTAAAGTCAGTTTATTCATTTCTCACTAATTAGCAACTGTAAATTCCGCCATTGATGCTCATATCTCTATTAACAAAGTACCTATACTTTGGCGTTTTTATATAATCCCTAACTCCACTTCTCTTTTAGTTTTAGGATCTAATTTTTCCCAAGAGTTTAACTGTGATATTTCCTATAAGTCACATATCTTATCACTTACTCACCATATTATTCTTATACAACTAAGTAGGCTCAAGCCTTAACCTGAAACTCCAATTGACTTCTCTACAATTAATTTACATATTCCACAATCTGACAAAATTATCCATTCATTTCTCAGCAGCAAACCTAAACCACCTTTACCTACAATAATTACAATCCCATCTGAACCCATTCAAACTGAAATTCCTATTCCGTCAAGTAAACCTATTCAGTCTATTTACATAAAAGCGATAAGGCCTTTTGATGTTCCTAAAACTTCCTTTCGGCGCATAGCTATTCAATCCTTAACTCCTATCACCCGCACTATACTACTCTAACCAAATACTAATCTCCAAAACAAGCTCCATTTAGCATTTGGACAACAGGTAGTGCGGTTCAAGAAAGAATATGGACATGCATACATAATGAATTATAATGATTATTTAATTAAGACACCTCGCACAATGTATGTAGGAACAGCTGAACTTCTAGATCACGATGACGAGGCGATTCTTTTCCTGGACGACGACCAACCCTCCACTCCGCAAGCAACTGTCAACTCTTCCCTATCTCCAAACGTTACATCATCTAACTCCATTCCACTTCAATCCACTGGCATTGAAACCATCGCCTGGTCCTTGCTTACATTTCCGTCCAATATTCAAGATCCCCAACTCCATCGACTCAAACTCCTCATTGCTTTCTACCTCCACGGCTTAGCCTTTGACAACTTTCAACTTGGCCGCACCAACAAAGCTATATGCCACATCGACTCTAGCACTGCTCCACCAGTACGACCCCGTCTGTTCCGCTACTCCTTTTCTGAAAGGTAAGAGATCCGCAGTCAATGCGAAAAGGACTTACTAGTTGGACTGATCCAACAATCGACGCCACCATATGCTTCTCCTGTTATTTTGCTGAAGAAAAAGGAAGGCACGTTCAGAATCGTATGCGACTACAGATTTTTGAACGCTCAGACAGTCAAAGACGTATACCTATTACCAAGAATTGATGACACCTTTGACCGACTCTATGGCTCATCTATTTTTACATTGCTCGATCTTGGTAATGCGTATAAGCAAGTCTCTGTATCCCCTGAACCTCGTCACAAGACTGCCTTCATTATGCCTGATGGAAAATACGAGCACATTTTCATGCCATTTGGACAGACCTGTGCTTCGTCAATTTTTCAACGGCTTATGGACAACGTACTAGATCGGCTCAAGTGGACAATATGCCTTGTTTTTCTGGATTAAATCATTATCTACGCCACCATCTAAAAGCAGCAATGACTGTCTAGCCGCTGTCTTGGACCGAATATTACACTCAAATTACACTCAAACAGTTAAAATGTTTCTCTGCGCAGCCGGAACTTAAAGTCCCTGGTCACACCATATTATCCAAAGGAATTCATCCGGACCCCGAGAAAATTAAGTCAGTTGAAGAATTCCCTACTCATCGTGAAGTAAAAGGTGTTAGATCTTTTGTCGCATTAGGTAGCTACTATCGTCGTTTTATTTCCGATTTCAGCAAAAAAGCCAAACCCCTTCACCGCCTAACAGAAAAGAATGTTGCTTTTGTGTGGAAAGCTGAAAATGAAGAAGCATTCTAATTTCTCAAAACGGCCCTCATTACAGCTCCAGTACTCGACTTCTACAATCTTAACGCTGACACTCGAATCTCTGACAACGCTAGTTGCCATGGTCTTGATGCTATTATAGAACAGCTTCAGCTTGATGAAAGATATCGTCTCATTGCCTATGCCAGCCGTCTTCTCACTAAACAAGAGCAGAAGTACCACACCACAGAAAGAGAATGTCTAAGTATTCTCGTTGCCGTTGATCACTTCAGGCCATACATCTATGAAAGGAAGTTTACTCTTCTCACAGATCATTGTTCTCTATGTGACGCAGTCAACATGAAGGATCCACGCGATAAACTTACCTGCTGGATGATAAAACCCTCTCAATTCGATCTTACAATTGTACATCAATCTGAAGCCAAACATCAACACGTAGATGCACTCAGCCGCTTTATCCCTGGAGACGAAGAATCCCACTTATCAATGCGTCAAGTAATTATCCGAGCTCAACACCGTCAACAACAACAAATATCTTCCTCTCACCCATTAACTTTAACTTAGACCATCCCACCCTCCTAATCCCTTCAAGAGAAGACACCAGCCGAAGCCAAAACTGAGGATGACGCTTTTCAGTGGTCCGAGACAAAGCTCAGCCAAAACGTACATGACCTACAGCGGCTTGACAAAAAGCTCAAGCCCATCATTGCAGCACTAGAGAAGACAAAAGAAGACGGTGACGAAGACATCCCACATCAAAATGACTTTGCCCTCATCCATGGAATTCTTTATAAGGCTAACTTAGATCCCAATGGTCGCCTTTAGTTACTCTGCATTCCCTTTTAACTTCAAACTGAAGTCATTACCGCCGTCCATTCCAAATCAACTAGTGGTCACTTTGGTTTTCTTTTTATATGGCATAAAATTAAGTTACGATACTATTGGCCTAAAATGTATTCTCATGTTCGCAGATTTTTTATGTCATGTACTACCTGTCAATCTTACAACCGTCCCCATGCTAACAAATATGCCCACACCACACCTGTCTCTTCGCCCAAAATTCCATTTCATCGCTTTGCACTAGATTTTATTGGTTCCTTTTCTATAACTGAAAATGAAAATCTCTTCGTACTAGTCATTATTGATCAACTCACCCGCTATGGAGGCCTGGCCTAAACTCAGGCAAGACCACATAAAAGTCATCCGCATTCTCAAATATCGAATCATTGGTCGCTATGAATGATCTGCTGAATTAGTCACGGACTGT
This sequence comes from Dicyrtomina minuta, assembly GCA_949802685.1. NCBI lineage: Eukaryota > Metazoa > Arthropoda > Collembola > Symphypleona > Dicyrtomidae > Dicyrtomina > Dicyrtomina minuta. The sequence goes on along the minus strand of OX461808.1, from coordinate 71,593,532 downwards.
GACTCTCAACTTGTAGGCAAACGACTCAAACCCTTCTGTAAGAAAAAGGGTATAAAGCTCATTTATACTGCTATTTACTACCCAGCCAGTAATGGTATATGTGAGCGCTTCAACGGTACTCCAAAACAAATCCTTGCTAAATACGTCTGCTTCACTAACAATGACTAAGATGACCGCCTACCTAATGCTGTATTTGCTTACTACAACAGTAAACACAGCGTTACTGGTTATTCCCTCAATTTCCTTTGCTTTCGCTATCAACCTAGATTGGCTATAGATACCCTACTACCTACCCTTTCGCAAAACACCTGACCAGTAACACCTGAAAAACATATCAGCACACTTGCAAGGACAACGTACAGGACTGACGGGCAGGACCGACAGACAAAAAAGACAGACAGGACAGATAAACAGGACCAACAGACAGAACAAAGGGACTAAACAGACCGACAAGAGAGACAAAAAGGACAGACAAATTAAACATAACGGACAGACAGGACAGACGGACAGGACAGACGGACAGGACAGACGGACAGGACAGACGGACAGGACAGACGGACAGGACAGACGGACAGGACAGACGGACAGGACAGACGGACAGGACAGACGGACAGGACAGACGGACAGGACAGACGGACAGGACAGACGGACAGGACAGACGGACAGGACAGACGGACAGGACAGACGGACAGGACAGACGGACAGGACAGACGGACAGGACAGACGGACAGGACAGACGGACAGGACAGACGGACAGGACAGACGGACAGGACAGACGGACAGGACAGACGGACAGGACAGACGGACAGGACAGACGGACAGGACAGACGGACAGGACAGACGGACAGGACAGACGGACAGGACAGACGGACAGGACAGACGGACAGGACAGACGGACAGGACAGACGGACAGGACAGACGGACAGGACAGACGGACAGGACAGACGGACAGGACAGACGGACAGGACAGACGGACAGGACAGACGGACAGGACAGACGGACAGGACAGACGGACAGGACAGACGGACAGGACAGACGGACAGGACAGACGGACAGGACAGACGGACAGGACAGACGGACAGGACAGACGGACAGGACAGACGGACAGGACAGACGGACAGGACAGACGGACAGGACAGACGGACAGGACAGACGGACAGGACAGACGGACAGGACAGACGGACAGGACAGACGGACAGGACAGACGGACAGGACAGACGGACAGGACAGACGGACAGGACAGACGGACAGGACAGACGGACAGGACAGACGGACAGGACAGACGGACAGTACAGACGGACAGGACAGACGGACAGGACAGACGGACAGGACAGACGGACAGGACAGACGGACAGGACAGACGGACAGGACAGACGGACAGGACAGACGGACAGGACAGACGGACAGGACAGACGGACAGGACAGACGGACAGGACAGACGGACAGGACAGACGGACAGGACAGACGGACAGGACAGACGGACAGGACAGACGGACAGGACAGACGGACAGGACAGACGGACAGGACAGACGGACAGGACAGACGGACAGGACAGACGGACAGGACAGACGGACAGGACAGACGGACAGGACAGACGGACAGGACAGACGGACAGGACAGACGGACAGGACAGACGGACAGGACAGACGGACAGGACAGACGGACAGGACAGACGGACAGGACAGACGGACAGGACAGACGGACAGGACAGACGGACAGGACAGACGGACAGGACAGACGGACAGGACAGACGGACAGGACAGACGGACAGGACAGACCGTTAAAATTATTTCAAAATTATTTTAAAATAATTTCTAGAAGATTTTTTTTTGCACAACTCTGCTCTCTTTATTCTACGAAACTAAATCGGATTCGCATACGTACTTAATATATCACGAAGTATTATTGCTTATACTGAAAAAGTTTTGTCTGCGTGTCTAGTGATGTGCAATATTGACTAATAGTGGTCGCCGTCCCATGTAGCGTACATTTTTATTATATCATGTAATAACAAATTGCCTACCTTGAGTATCTTCCTTTAATCATTTTTAAGTGAAATGTTCTAAATTAAGACAGGTGTTGTTGATTTGAGTGGATTACCTAAAGGCTCGGGTTGATCACTGTTGGTTATTGGCTAAATCAGTTTATTTATCGTGCATTAGTAAATTTTGAGTTTAAATGTTAAAGGTAAATATTTTAACATACGGCGTTATTTTCATCAAATAATTATTTTTTAAAGATAATTTTCTCGTAAAAATCAGACGATCATAGAATTGTGTATTACGGCACGGCTTTTGCTTCCCTTCTGTGTGCAAGTTAACTTAACAGATGCGCTAAGATCTGCGACTACCGATTGTCAGCGGGAATATGAACTTTTCATTTAAAAATGTGTCAGAATCTTTGAATGTTTCATTTTTCATTTGACCACTAACAATTACTTTTGCTAATTAAGCAAGAGTAAGAGGCAAGTCAAAGTAGAATAATTTTGAAGATACAAATACAACCTTATTACTTGTTGCGAATACAGTGCAGGGAATAATATTTTAAGATCTACATAATTATTTTCATAAAAATAATTGAAATTATGTGAATTCCGTGGTCGAGTCGTGCTCGTGCTGTAGTTTGGAGAATTAAGAGTTGAAAAGGACTATGAACTTTCAAAATAATATTACAGGCTCTTCAGTTTTCAATAGCCGAAGCCTAATTTATGTCCGTACAACAGTAATGATAACATTAATAATTAATGTATGGGTAGGTATACAGTCAACAGTTAGTAGCTATATAGCGAAATATTAGTTATCTTGACCTCCCTGGTTCGCTGGTGTCATAAATAAAATAAAACTCATGAAGTTAAGCTATATGTACGCCTATGCCACATGTGTATCAGTATTCAGTATCAGTACAGTACATCTGTCTGCAGCTGCATTTAATAACAAATTTTCGAACATCGTCTGCCCCTCTGCTGAGACGCACGAGGAGTTTTACAAACAATGGAGGAGAGTGAGGACGATGTTTACCACGCTCAAGGATCTGATGTTGTAATGACTTTTAAATACAAGGTATTAGTGACTTAGTGAGTCGAAGTATGATTATGTCAAATAAATAAATGCTCGTTATGTAAAAAATGAGTATTCTTTACTAATTGTTAGTATGTGTCGTTAAGGAACGGTGTGATTTTTTCTGCTATTTTGCATCGTATTCCTTTTAAGGCATATCCGGCAAGGGTCTATCCCGCGCTGTCTCGGCAGACCCCCCCCCCTCCCGTAAAATGTTTGCGTAGTGATAAATTCTAAGATAAATATAAATTCTAGACTCTCTAGGCCGAAGGTCCGCAATGTTGTAGGGATAGGTCTGCTTATTTGTAGACCTCCCCCTCGTGAAATTGGAGGTTGCCGGGTATGTTTGAAGGTTACGCAGTGGTCCATGTTGTTGCAGATTAATGCAGATGTGCATGGCATCCACATGCATGCTAAAGGATAACAATTTAAAATAATAAATTAACCACTAAACTGTTGTTAGTTTGCTCAAAAAAATAGCTTTACGTTAAAATTATTAATATTTTTCTTTACAAATTTTTCAATGTATATTATTATTATACCCGCGATTGGAAGTGAAACACACGAACATAAAATGAGTTATCTAAAATAAATGAGTTTATAAGCCTCAAGAGAAATCAAGACGAATAATATTATGAGTTTAATTCAAATAAATATTGAATGCCGTTAAGTAGTTGTCATTGAATCTGAAGTAATCAATTATTTTTACTGTGGAAATTTATTTCAGATTGAAGCAGCTTTACAATTATTTGCTAACATGACACCGTCGAAACGAGCAGAATCCATTATTCTATGGAATATTGTGTCAGACAAGCTACAGGGAATTATAAACCAATCAGCAGATGCAATGAATGAAGTATCTATCATCGTTGTTCGAAATAACAATCCCTGCAATGTAATCGCTGCAAATCTTGCTGAGTCTTTGATTGCTGATAACGTAGAAATGGACGTTAATCCAGACGCATCAAGGGCTGGGGAGGTAATTCATATCATAATACAGCATATAATAAATTATAGTATTGCAGTTCTCTAAATACGTGCTAGCAATAAAAGCAATACAACGTTGAACTATCTGTAGGTGCGATGTAATGTACCTCCCATTATGTGGTTTACTATTATTTATTTATAGTTATCTGCTGCTTCTACGGCCGAAATTATAACGCAGTCATTGGCTTGTTCGGGTTCCGAATCCGCAGTACTAAATTTTTCCAGACGTAAGGAGGACAACGCACAACCCAATAAATGGATAGGCTTGACCGAATGTCAAAACTTACCCACGGACGAATTTAGTGAGATCCAGAAAGTTGATGTCGCTGCGATGACATCTGATTTATTGAAATTAAATCCTTCTAACGCTAATAGTGATAGCAGCAGTTGTAGTACTAGTAGTAGTAGTGATGATGAGTCTTGCACTCCTAATTGCGAGGTAGATAATTTAAATCTAGACTGCAATACCAGCAACGGTAGTTTTAGAAAATCTGGTCTGAGCTTAGAAATAAGTGAATTTGGGGAAGGATTAAAATATTCTAAAATATTACTTTCAACCATGAGTATGAAGAGAAAAAAAAGAAAATTCATCTCAGAGGATGCCAGTCCAAATTTCAATGCGAAAATTGATTTGGTTGTTGAAAAAAATCGATGGAGTTGCAACAGTTGTGAGAAGCAATTTGATGATTACCTTTTGCTCCAAAATCATATAAGAACCGATCATATTGTTTCAAAGTTCAAACCCATCAAGTGTAACTTGTGCGACGCTACCCTCTCAACTAAGTCAAATTATAATGGTAAATTAAAACTTGTAATGCTCAGTATGACTTGCTTGATTCGAAACGAAATAATTCTATAGCATAGGGGATAATAATTATTGTCTCCATACTTGATTCAAACTTTGTTAACTTTTTTTTATGTATTTTCAGTTCATCTTCGTAAACATACCGGGGAGCGCCCATTCTCCTGTGTCAAATGCTCTGTAACATTCACAACATCTAATAATTTGAGACGTCATATGTTAACTCATCAGGGCGTAAAACCTTATCGTTGCTCCATTTGTGATTCTCGATTCGCAGAAAAAAGGTCATTACAAATTCATCATCGTACTCACACTGGTGACCGACCTTACAGGTATATTACTGGGGAAAACTTTTATAATAAAATTTAGCCTCAACTAAAAACAGCCTCAAATCGTGTAACAATTTTGCTAGCTGGTTACCAAATTATATTCTACAAAACAATAAAACTTCTTTTTTTGCAGATGTACAGAGTGTGACTCTTCATTTCGACAAAAAAGTGTTCTAAAGAGTCACATGACTACACATTCTCAAGAAAAGCCATTTATTTGCTCCGAATGCGGTCAAGCATTTAAAAAGAAAAGTTTGTTACGTTCACATGAAAGCAGACATAATGGCGAAAAGAAATACGATTGTCATTACTGCAAGTCAGCATTTGTCACCAAAGGTAAATTTATGAACCATAGATCAGTCTGCTTCATTGTTTTACAAATTAACTTCTTCCAAACAAACCATTAGAAAGTTAAGGAGAAGTATTAATATGGATCCTGGTATTTTAGGCGATCTCAATAGACACGAGCGATCTCATCGCGGGGAAAAACGTTTTACTTGCCAGGAAGAAAACTGCGGCATTTCATTTATGAGGAACCAGTCTCTGCAAGAACACATGAACCGCCATCAAGGCATCAGACCTTACAAATGTGATAAATGCCCAAAATCTTATCCGCAACTGAGCGAATTTCGAAAACATTATAAAAAGCACAAAGAATAGTTTCGATTTCTCGCTAAGCGTAACTTGCAATAACTTCAGTTTTTTTATATTAAAAACAATTTTTTACCTCGAGGACAGTATATATTATAAGTCTGATTTTAATATTTGGATGTGAGTGATACATAAAGGAGCTAGTCTATATGAACTATATGTATTAAAGAATTACATCTTTTTTACGAAACGTTATGTTAGTGTTGGTTGCCCTCTTGTTTTCCGTCTATGTGCTGCCCATAATACGTATGTAGGTAGATAGAGTCGATGCCTACTTAAATATCAAAACGGAAGACAATTTTTTGCTTTATGTTTGCCTTATATGCAGGTATCCGCTTTTAGCCCTACGGATTCCTACTGGTTTTAAATATAGCTCTATAGTTTTTATCAGAAGTTAGTGCACCGGAAGTGTTATAATAGCTGAATCTACGATGACGACAGGATATATCTAACGGAGAATGCTATAGCCGCATCAGTGAAATAAGTTGTCTCAGTTTTACCAGATTTATATATCTTATCTTAGCACTAAATATAATAAGAAAAGCGTTTATCGCGATTACAATTCCAAAAAATGTCTCGAATTTAAAAGTAATACAAAGTGTACATAGTGAAAAATTGCTCCTTTCTTTTCAGAATTCAAGCAAAATTGGTTCATCACTTTGTGAAAAAATGTTTAGTTTATGCCTGTTCAAGGAGACTAAAAAAAACTCAGTTTGGAGTTAGTCGTAAGGTACCTATATGTATTTGCTGAAGGGAGAGCGGGAGTTAGAATATCGAAAATAAAAATAGCTATTGGAAGTAATTGAATTTTTCGCTCGCATCACTCCGATTTGGTTTTTCGGTTCGTTGCTGAACATCTATCTCATCTAAGCATAGTAGATATTTCTCTTTATTCAATTCTGTCAAGCTATATTTTGATTCCTCAGAGACTTTTCCCCTTCAACTCCTCAGGTAGAAAGAAATCGACGGAGGAGTGAAGTTTACAACCCTTTGGCACTTTCTCTTCATTCCCTCATTTCAGCCAGTCACCTTAATGCCGCCGCGCAGTGATGGACCCATGGACGGACGAAATCGGAAGGGATTTTCCGAACAAACTAGAGGAAGCATTTAAAAAATACGTCTTAACAAAATACACTACCTTATAATATGCCGTTAAAAGGTATTTTCATACCCGAGTAGTAACAGTAGTAGATTTGATTTTTTTTAAATATTGCCTTCCAAACTAAAGTTTGAAAAATTGGGAAAGATCGGAGACAGTCACTTTCCTTGTATAAGTGCCATCCTTTCACGGACATTGACTCCAGGTAAGAAGAGACGTGTGGACGAAAAAGTCAAACTTCCTATATTTTTTCTTGCTTTCCTTTCACTGTAGGTTTTCCATTACTGCATTATCTCTTCCACAGCAGCGTTTATGTACTTTTCAACGCTTCCTTCATCTCAGCATGGTTATGCTAATTCTAATTCTGCTCTATACTCTGTGGTTCTGTAGAAAGTCACACACAAAAAAATAGTCGAGGCGAATCCAATGTTTGCACTGGTACTGGAACTGGAACTGGATGTCTACATGTACATGTTCAATTCATGCATAAATTTTTTTTCCATTAAAGCTCGGGAAAATAGCTGCGAAAGAATGAACTATCGTGGAGTTTTCTGAATGCGGTAGAAGAACCAGTTTTTTTAACTTGAAAAAATCAGAAAGCCCTTGTACAAACTTATCAGTGGTTTCTAGGAAAAAAGCAGAAATGCAGATTTGGATAGTATATTGGTATAGTTATGTGTGTATTAAACAGATAAAAACTTGGTGGTAGATGATCGTGGTACAACAGGAACATTTTTTGAAAGAAATTAACAATTTTATTGTAACCTAGTTTCATCCCCGGTTCATTTTTTATGTAGTATATATAATATATATTATATAGACAACTTTATTCAAAAATAAACTTGACACATAAACTTTACATTTATTTCCTCTTCACTTCGTTCTTGTTCGCAGTTTGTTATACATACATGTGTGAAATGGCAGTCATAAGTTCCGCTGTTAGTATTCGTATTTTTATTACAAATAAATATTTTGGCTTTTTAACTTTTTTCAGAAACATTTACATACATGATTTCAAATCGTTGCTAGTTAAAAATGTTTGTTCCCATGAAAATCAGTAAATTGCTCATACATTTTCGAACTTCATTTAAAACAAAAGTCAAGTTTTATATTTTACTCCAAGAATTTTAGCAGACAAAAATCGTTTTTTTAGCGGGATTTATGACGTGGGTGGATTATGGATTATGGATGCTGGAAGCAGCTTTGAACTTTCACTAGCTTTCACCAGAGGAGTGTGCTTCAGCACTAATATTCAGTTTCAGTTATTTCAATTTTCAATTCTTATTTTCTCTTCGAATTCAAATCTTATACTATTATCCTATTTCTATTTCTATCCATCTGTCCCGTAATACTAGTATTTATATTATGCTCTTTTAATATATAATAATAATAATAATAATAATAATTCCAATATCCAAAATCCAATACTACCTTCGTGTTCCGTCTGTCCGTGTCTATCATATTATTACATACTATTCATTTATAAACACATTACGCATTAGTTTAGTTTTTCATCTCAAAATTATAAAAACTAAAGCGGTAATTCCACAGTCAATATTTTCATTCTCTCTATAGTCTCTAACCATTTTCATTTTTAAAGGTCGTCCACAGGAACCAATTGTGGGTAGGTTCTTCTAAAATCCAATTGCTTAAAAAATGCTAAATATAAAATTTGCCTGAAGGGAAGCTACCCCTCGCGGTTCCTCTCTGTGAAATTCCTTTTCCCTCTTGGTCTCGTCTCTGTCTCTAGGCCCAATTTATTGTGTACACGAAAGAAGGTGTTTTACGCAACACACTTGTAGAAAGTGTAATAATAATAAAAATAATAATAATAATTAGAGCGATTTAAATTTTGAATTCAGGATTTGACAGCGCAGAGAAGAAGGGGAAATGTCGAAACCAAGTACATTCGGAGGAAGAGCAAAGGAAAAAGACGTAATGATCGACAGTTGGTGGTTGGCAGAAGTTAATAAGATACATAATAAGGGCTGCAGTTTGTATGACTATTATCAGATCAACCCATACAGTAAAAAATCTAGTAAGTCTCTCCTTTTCATTTTTCATTTTCAATTCAAAGTCTCTCTTTCTTTCTCTCTAAGGGGGTTTCTTACGACTTTGGTTCGATCTCGTCGTCTAGATTAGTTTTCCCGTTTTTCTCCCGCTCCCCGTTCCTCCTGTCTGACTGACTGAGAGAGTGCACATTAGATACCTTTAAGAATATACATCATTATAAAATGAACGCCAGGTATTTTTGTCCAACTATAGTCTACTATATAGTCCTACGGCTCCTACCTGGAACAGGTATTAATAAGACTGCCTCTGTATATATTTGATCATTTGATGTTGCTGTGTGTGAATTCTGAAAAATTCGGTACACCATTTATTTTCTTAGGGTCTTTTTTCAGGGTTTTGTGTCAACAATCAATCTTTTTACGTCTTTTTTTTTGTACTTCCATTTTACTTTATTCTCTACTGCTGCGTTCCTTTTTCCTGGCTCGTCTTTTCCTCTTTCCTCATTCCTCATATTATGACTCCTGCACACTTTCCTTTCTTCATCTCCACCTCCAGACACGTATCTCTTTTCGAGTCTTATTCTTGAGTCTCAAAAAATCTCAAGTGGAGGCGTGTGTGTGTGGAGGGAAGTCTTATTATATATATTGGTTGGTGGTGGGTTGCTGCTGTTGGTGGCGGGGTTTAGAAAGTCTTTTCGAGTATTATTACGTAAGTATATATCAGTATATGTATTAAGTAGAGCCATAATAGCGCTAGCTGCTCGGAAGAATCAGTTACCGTTACCATTTTACGGTTATTCCTCCTCGACATCGTCATTTCCTCTTTTCCAGTCTAATATCTTTTCAATTTCTTTTGATTTCTATTCTATATTTTTAACTTTATTTCGTGTCTTTGTACTCGCCAAGCCTATACCTACCTGACTCCGTACCCCCGTCCATGGGCTTGTAATATATAAAAATGTCTTCATCATATATTTATGGCATTGAAGCAGGCACGTGTGTCGTCCTTTCTTTTTTCAATCCTGTACATACTTTATATATAGAATATTAGTGTACACATAAACATAACGTGGTGTGTGTGTATACCTGTATGTTATTTACGCTCACAGGAACTGTAGAGCATACATCGAGAATCTTTTCAGATTCGAATTCGAATTCGAATTCTCTATTTTTCAAATCTTGTCGACTTGCTCCTCCCGTCCCATGATGAAATATGTGGTAGTAGCAACGTAGGCATGTATCCCGATTCCATTCCATCCCTCCTATATTCTATTACCTACTTGGTAACATCAAGATGAAACAGATATTTTTGTGCTTGACTTCAATCAAATACGTCAAAAAAAAGAGAAGAAAGAAGTAAATGTGATGAGTTATGAGCTGAATTAAAAATATAAAATTCCATATCACATCACGGCGCACCCACCGTATCTCTGTAGATTTCCTCATCTTCTTCTTTGATATAAAAATGTCATTTCGTCTCCATTATTATATTTGTGTGTACTATACCAATTCCAATACTATTCTTAGTCGACAAAAAAGGGAGGATTTTAAAAGCTGACATGAGTAATACCAGTATCCTATAAGCACCGAATAGTCAGTCAGTGCTACTACTATGTACTACTAACGAACTCTCAAAAGAATAAGGCGAGGACAGGAATAGCAACTCTGCTGTCATCTTTACTTCCTGATCATGATAATTCTGCAGCTGCTTTCTCTAATAAAAAAAATAACCCTCGCTCGCCACCTGTACCTGCTGAACCATCACCATGTACATGTTTTTTCATGATTTAGAGAGATTTTAAGGTGCTTGTGTAGGGACTATGAATGTCCTGTACACACAATCTAGTATCTAGTATATTATCGCAATTTATGAAAACTTGAGTTGGGTGTTAAAAAAAATCAGAGAAATATATTGTAATATTCTTGTACAAGATTGTGTATAGTTATATATAATATATAATATGGTATCATCGATTATGGATTTAGTCTGAGCAAACTTTCAAACTTGTCTTGTGATTTAGAGTTTTTTTCTTCTCTCTCTCTCTCTCTCTCTCTTTCTCTCTTCTTCTTCTTCTTCTTCTTCTTCTTCTTCTGTTGGCTGGCATTACTGGCACTGGCACTGACACTCCCGATGCTGTGCGTGTTGTAGCTGTGTGTGTATATAGGCGGACTGGCTGACTGACTGGCTGACTGTGTGATGTTTGATTTCTTGGAGACATAATATTATTCATTCCCTATCTGTATTCATCTTACGGTGCCAGAAAAAAAAGACGAACAAAAAAAAATAGAGCACTCGCCTTTCCTTTTAAGTTAGATCCGTTTTCTTTTGACGACTACAGAGTCAATATTTGTTCTGGGATTCTGAATTCCGCTTTTAAATAAAAATATCACATAACACACGGCCTATGGTTGAAAAGTAGTTAGGCTGAGCGTAAGTTGGACATGCATGTAGGTGTGTGGTATGTAGACTTGACTTATAGCTACATATCTAAACTTATATAACTATATAGCGTCTATTATACACAGTATTTTTTTTTATGTAATAATGTACTCGCAATATAATACGTCCTAATATATATGTAGCTTCGATCAACTTCTTCTGACTTTCTGGGCAGTTTCTTCTGGGAGCATAGGAGCCTCAACCTCAACTTACCTAATACATAGATAGAATATAATATGTATACCTAATAGTAATAGTAATAGTGGGAGCCCTTTTTTAAATTATCTGTAAAAAAGCGTAAAAATCAAAAAGGAGACTCTACTAACATTCGTCTTTGTTGCCTTGTGAAAGTCTCCTCTGAACTGGAGCAGGATGGATGGAATCATGGCTATCGTTGCCGTTGAGTATTTATCTCGAAGCTATATAGAATATAGATTATCCAGCTAGCGCTATATTGCTGCAGTCTGCACTCGTCTGCCTACAGTAAGTACCTACCTCCCTGTAGATGTTGGATTTGGATTTGGATTTGGAGAATTTGGAATGTGGACGTCCTTCTACCCCTCCCACCCCCCACCTACCCTCCCCCGTTGTTGTCGTCTCAGCATTTTTTCCTCTTTTCTTCTTGAGTATAGAATGAGCCGTGTCGAAACTTAATGAAGTTAGAATCAAAATAAAATTGGTTGACCTGAGTCATAAGTATAAGTTAGCTTGATTGCGAGTTCATCTAAGTTGTCAGTTTCTTATGTCTGCCATAAAAAAAAGTTTAGTTTACATTTTGGCTGTTTACATACATACCACCACACCATATACATAGGACGATAGTTCCAGTTTCCATAGTATTCCAGACGGAGCGCGTGTATAGCTACATACGTGGGAGAAAAGAAGCAGTGGCTAATATTGAAAAGAGTTGACTAAATTGGCTTCAAGTCTCAAAGTTGAAGCCATGGGAAAGTCCAAGTCGCATTCGAATTCCAAGTTGAACATGTAATATAGAGGAGGCAGTACTATATATGTGCTGTAGGAGAAGAATGTGAAGACACGGAAGAGACGATCCAACTTCATTTGTTGTTTTCATACACACATATAGGAAAGTTGGGACATGGATGATGTTGAGTTGAGACATTGCGGATTGGATTGCATTGGGACGGGCGATAGAATGGCGATACATATCATGTAGGTACATATAGTTTAAGTAATGTACTGACAGGATTCGTACATATAATGTATTATGCCTATATACTATATAAAAGAAAAAGAAAGCTTATTAGCCAAACCGCCAAACAAGTAAATGTAGTCTATGAGCCCGTCCTAACAATTACAAAAATGCAGATTTATTTGCTTTCAATTTAAAATAAGGTCCATTTATTTTGAGCTCCTCTCCAAACCCAAACGCAAAGATTCGCTGTGCTGACTCAACTGTACACTGCACACACTGTGTGTGTTCACTATATACTATATATCTATCTATACTATAGGCACTAAATGTTGGGTGAATATTATATACTATATATCCATGGACATATTTTCTTGTGAGCACTCAATACCTACTCAGTACGGGTACCAGTACAGACAGAGTACACAAGAATGGAGATGGAGAGGTATGCCATGCTCCGGCCGGAGCCGGAGCCGGAATGGCACAATGGAACTATTCCGTCTCGGATCTCGGAGTGAGTGTAATCTTCTTGAATAGGATATGGGCTGGCGAGATCATTTTACTATATACTGTAATCTCATTTTCACTAGAATAGACTGCAAATTGTTTAGATTATGTATGCAAACTTGTTTTTTTTGAGGTCGAGCGTATGTTCTTGAGTTTCCCCTCGCTCAGGATTTCTCTCCAGGATTCCAGAGCAGAGGACGATCGAGGACGGCGACGGCGACGGATATGGAGTTGAAGTACAAGTAGTTGGCATTGACTCTCCATCCCTATTTTGCTATTACTAACAATCAGTGTGTGTGTGTGTGTGTGTGTGTAGTATATCTTGCTTCGGTTTTGAGTAGTATTTTTTGGGCTTCTTCTTCTTCTTCAGTTTAGCTTTCATCTGTATCCCAATAATATGCCATTCAGTCTTGTTTGTTGTTACGTCCCCAACTCGGATCTCTCTCTCTCCTTATCCTCCAAATTCCAAATTCAAAGTCTCCCAAAAGTAAAAGTTTTCTCTCTCTCGCCCTTTCTCCTTGTACATATAGATGTAGGTGCATATGTCCTACGTGGTTCTTCTCCTTCTTCTCTCTCCTTTTTGGATTTTGGGTTTTGCTTGTTGACACTCAGAAATCCTCTCCTCTCTACGATCCCCATCTTCAACAAGGACGACAACAACTACTACTACTACCACTATAATATATAGAGTGAAAGTGGTCCATTTTTTGGGGGAAACCAACACGATGTAATAATATGTAGAAGTCGTTGTCGACTGTCGAGTACACTGTGTGTGTGTGTGTGTGTGTCGTCGTCTCCTGGAGTGTATAGACAAGGATTTTGGATTTGCCCTCTGTGACTAGAATTGGATTTTGACGGGTGAGCGACGGGAGACGAGAGAATTCTTTGGTTTCATTTTCATTCCGGATTCAAGCTCCAGCTCCCAATTTATGTACATTTACATTTGCTCTTTGATCGTTTTTCCTCACCATCCCGCCACTCGGCATCCTCCACTTGTGTCTCTCCATATGTATGTAATAGCATAGGTCCCACATCCCACCCTATATGGACGAGTACCCTACCCACCACCCTCACATACAAAAGCTACCTAAGTAAATAGACAGATACGGATGTAGAGGCACTGTATAGGATATAATGTATGCTCTTCAATTATATAATATGATCATATTATTATACAGTTTCAGTTCGACTTCCACTTTGGTTTTGGGTTCGGCTTCGGCTTCGGTTTCGGCTTCAACTTCTGATTCTGTTTTGTCGACTTCAACTTTTGAGTTGGCGTTCGCGAGCAGCTCTCTCTCTCTCTCTCTCACTTTTCTCGCTTTCATTTTAACTATAATATGGTGAGCTATGGAGAGATTCGCACTCGCTCAGAGTTGAGAACCAAGGCGAAGGTCTCTGACTGAGTGAGAGGAAGCGTCTGAGAAAGACAGATGCGGGAAGTGGGAAGCTGGATGGGGATCGGAGGAGCTAACTATGGAGACTCTGTATAGTTGTATTATATAATCGTGAAGCATGGTGAGAGAGGAGACGAGAACAAGATGGAATATAAATAGTATATCATTTTATTTTACATCTGTACTTGATTTATACTTATATCAGAGACAAGGCAGGAGTGAGCTGGAGCATTTTATATGGTTGACATTGGCTTTGGCTCCCACACACACACACACTCTACAGCAGAAACAGATGCTGTATGCGCATATATACATTAGTACGTATTACAGAGTGAGAATCAAGAGAGTAAGCTATAATTTGAATAATATAAGTCCTCAGATCGTCTCTTTCATTTCTTTTATCCTTTGAGTTTGACGACTCTGAATGAACAAGTATCTATCTACAGAGTCCATGCCTATACTATGCACTGTACAGAAGTGTATTGTGCACCATATAATAGTTATACAATAGGGAAAAGGGCATAAGTTATAGGTTTAAACTCATAGGCTTTTCCTCTGATTTTTCAGTATGATGTCAGTCAAGTTTTGTGATGCGATTTGATCCGATTCAAACTTAAATTTTTATTTTCTTTTTTTTTCATCCCTCCCTCCTCCTTCTCCTTCTTCCTCTCGCATTCTCTCACCTCTTTTTTTCCTATAAAGATCTCTACCACTCCCTTCTTTTTCTCTTATCATATCTGTAATGCATGACTTGGCTTGAATTTGAACTTGCTTTCATCTCTAACAAATTCTATACTGTACACACGTCAATCCTCATCCTCCCGTCGCCGTCCCCGTTGCCGTCCCAAATCCTCATATAACCCTATATATATCCCTTCCCTGCACCGATATGCTCTCTGCATTTGCAAGAGTAAGTGCTTCGGATTTCGGGGATCTTAGAGTCTCAAGGAGAAGATTGAGAATCGAGAGGAGGACGATAGCGATGACGATGACGAGTGGAGGAATATTTTATTATTTAAATATTATTATATCTTTGTATGTAAAGTCTTCAAGTAGCATTTAGGAATTGGAATTCCAAAGTTGTAATCTTATTATTGTAAACAATGATTTTTTATTGTTACTCTCTTTTTTATTTGAATATTATGTAGCATGAAAATAGAAAGACTACAGCTTACAGCGTTTATCTATATAGACGTCCCTCATTCTCATTACCACTAATCGTGAGATGATGTAAAGAGGATAAAATAATTGGCACGTTGGAGCATTATTGACGGTATGTGTGTACACTATATATATGTGGCGATGA
This sequence comes from Dicyrtomina minuta, assembly GCA_949802685.1. Lineage (NCBI taxonomy): Eukaryota > Metazoa > Arthropoda > Collembola > Symphypleona > Dicyrtomidae > Dicyrtomina > Dicyrtomina minuta. Next base: position 71,577,796 of record OX461808.1, on the reverse strand, counting down.
GTTGAAGTTCCTTCGTTTTTTTTTCACTCGTACTCGTGTAACAGTAGCATTGAGCATAATGTTGTAGCAACTGGGACTTGGGACATATGTACAGCAGATAAGCCGGGTGCTTCACTTCACGGACAGGGATGATAAACTTTAAATAATGAGCACTACACAATTGTGCAATTGGAGTAGAATCTCCATTATAAAATATACGAAGAAGCGAGAGAGAGGCACTGAACAGTCCGCAGTTTGGAGACAAACGTGTGGTGGAGTGGAAGTGGAATTGTCATTACACTTGTGTCTACGGCACTGGATAGTATCTACTATTTATTTTTATCGGAGAGGAGCCCATGCAGCATATAGTAGTAGTCCCAGTCCCAGTAAATGCTTCTCTGTTTTTCTTATACGGCAGAATATACAAATATTAGAGGACGTGGGTAGGTAGGTTTAAATTACTTTTTGTGTGTCTGTCTGTACATACAGAGAGTCTCGGCAGATTCGGATTCGGGGAGCTGAGGAGAAGTTTTGGAAGTACCCAATCCACGCATTGCAAATGAATGAATGTCACCCATCAACTGTCTTATGGAAACTATAAATATAAATACTAATTGTAACATTTATAACACAGGAGAGGGAGAGGGAGATGAGTGTGGGCTCCATATAGTGCCATGCCAACTCCATTTCCATTTCCATAGGCCTCGTCCAAACTCCAACTCTCATGTAAATCTTTTAGTTATACTTATGTAAAAAATACATTTGATCTTCGTGTTACTCTCCTGCGGGGATGGAACATTGGGATTCTCATGTTCAATTCTTGATATCTCCCCAGATCTTGATAGTGCTTCTCCAAGAGTACATAACGTGAGACATGGTGGCGGAGAGCATCACAATAGGCTTCAAGTATCCACGCAATGTTAACATAGAAAAGAACAGTGTGTAAGTGTAATAGGATAGAAGAGAAAAGGGAGTTTAGTGGAATTTCTCCATTTCGATTCGGATTCGAATTGGACTGTGGAAGGGAAGAAGGCGGAGGATTGGGGAACTGTAACGGAATGGAACGGAACGTAAGAAAAGGACCTTCACGGGACACATAATGTTTAGATAACATAGACCACCAGCACCATCATCGCCATCACGGTGACGGTGACAATGTGAATGTGAGGCAGTTTCATCACATGATGTGATGGTTTGCTTTGCTTTTTTAGAATGTACAGTAGTAGTAAGGATAATATAGCTTTTTATACTATAGCCGGATTCTATTTCTATTGTCACAGTATTTTGCTATATTTTCTATTTTCCATGGAATATAATATCTTGGGGAAGTTGCTTCCTTATTACGTGAGGGGTATGGAGGTGCTCACATTGCATTTTGTAACCATAAAGGACCGTAAAGCTTCTGATCACTCCCGGGTCTCTAATAACTCCCGGGTCTGTGGCTAAGTTTGCCATAACTCCCTTTAAAAAAACTCATTTTCTTAAAATTACTAGTAGCAAAGTCGTACATTTAAAAAAATAAAACAAATGTAAATATTTTACAGAATCTAACAATAATAATAATAATTACTTTTAATCAAACCTTCCGATTTACAAGAAAACTTTATGATTTAGCTTTATTGTAATATTTTACAACAATCCGCGGGTCTGATGGCTTACAATTCCCGGGTATCTGTGTCACTGTGACTAAGTTTGGCTTTACTCCCGGTTCTGTTATAACTCCCTGCCCTATGCTATGCTCTGCGGCTAAGTTGGGCGCGTAACTCCAGCCGGGAGTTATTAGAAGCTTTACGGTAGGTAGAGGTATATGGATGTTTTTGTATTTGTATCGCATGGGGTATGGGTGGCAGTGTGGCAATAAGGAAGATGTAGTCGGGAGGTTTTTCGAGGAACGTAACATGTAATAATAATCATGACTGCCTCCTGGTGTGTGCTCTTTCTCTCTTGTCTGTTGCTCTCCCACTTGTGTCTGTCTCTTTATTTCGTGGAAGATGACTGCGTTCTTCATTCTCTCACTCCCTCTGCATCGTATTCGCCTGTCTCTTTGCCTGGAGAGGAAAAGGAAAACGAGGGAGAGAGAGCGAGAGAAAGCATCAACACGTATAAAATAATAGCTGGATTTTATGTATATGGAGCTCTGCTGCTGGTCCGTTGGTTTCCCTCATATGTATACAGTGTATTGTGCATTATATTATACTCCCTCAGTTACTTTTACAATGTCGGAGGTTGTCGCAAAGGAGAGAGACAGAGGAGCAGTCGGTGCCGAGGCCGAGGCCGGGACCGAGACCGATGAGTCTTGCGTGCTCATCCCTCCTCAGTGGCACGCGAGCTGTAATATGATTATCAACCTGGGAAATGGTTTCATCTTCATCTCATCTCCGTCCAACTACATCCATGCCCTTTCTTTATCATTTCATCTCATATTGTCTTCCGGTCTTGGTTTCGGTCGCTTGTGTTCTCCGTCTCCGGGACATTGGATTTACTTGGAGAGAGTTCATACTTACACTCTGCATCTTACACGTAATCTGGAAGTACCTAGGAACTACATAGTATATACATATTTAGTTTATTCATATTCTTCTGCTTCGGACTGGATGGATGTTCTATGTTTGTATGTACAAAAAACTTTGACCCTTTTCCTCCCCTATGCTGTGCTACGCTATGATACATCTTATTTATTTTGCCTCCATGCAGTTGTAAAAATTATCCATACAACGCGTGGATATACTGTATTATCTAGACTATATGAATAGTAGACAAGAACAAATAGTGAATTAGGAGGTTAGTATAATATGGCGGTTGGAGATGTCTGTAATTCTGTAATGTACATAGTACATAAATATAAAATGTTTTGACTCTCTTTTACTCCCACTTTACACTTTACAATACATACAGAAAAAAATACAAACACATTGTGTAATAAGTGCTGGAGAAAGAGAGCGACAAGGACAACGCAGTGAGACCACATGATGATTACGATGATGATGATGATGATTATGATGACATGAAATTTTACACTAGCTTAGGTTGTTCACTCCGTCCAAAGTTCAGCGCTGTGTAGTGTGAACTTGTTGGTTTAAAAATATTTATGCGAATTTATTATGCAGTTACACCTTGGGGACAGCCGAGGTCTATATTAAAATTTCTCTTTCATACATGCATTTCACATATATGTCATCTGACCTGATTGGGGTATATTGTAGTCTCACGAATTGTTTGTCCGTGTCAAAACTACCTACCGGGCCGGGATAACTAACCGGGCTCCGGTAGATATTTCGCAAAAGATGCCACTATTGATCCTAATAGTGTAATTGTGTAATTTGTAATAGCAATAGTCGCCAAAATAACATTAAGCAGGATAATTCTGTAACCATGACAGTACCCGCTATGACTATAGTATTCAAGATCCGTTGAGAATCGCTGTGCGGCGTACGATTTATTTACATTTAAATCAGCTTAGCATACTCATCTGTGTTGGGTAGGTACGTTGCTGTAAGAATATAGCCAAATCGATCACGATCCCGCGAGCAGGACAATAAGGTTAAGCTACTATATATATTCTGTCAAGGGTAGTAGTTAGTAGACATTCACTCTTGCTTTTGTTCCCATTTGCGATTTCCCATCTCCTTTCTTTAGATTTCTTTGCTAAATATTGGAGAAAAGTAAACAATTTTGTGTGTGCATTTGCCTCATTACGCTCTCTTAAGTTTGTATGATAACGACGTGAGGACAGATTTGAGTATGTGCAGACACTGCACTCTGCGAGACTAGAGTAATATTTGCAGAATGGATAAAATGGAAATGGAAAAAGTTTCTATAAAAAGATGTTCAAGAAGAAGAAGAAGAAGAAGACGAAGGAGAAGTGGAAGGAAGGGGCAAGAAGAGGGGAGAGGCGAGAGTTTGGAGGAAATGTAGAGAAGAGTTCAAAAGGAAAGAGTCATAATTATGAGCGCAGACGGAATAATGTAGGAGAGGAAGAGTGTGACTGTATGAAGACTCAAGTTGATTTTAGTAGTAGTAAGTGAAGGAGTTGGAGAAAATGTAACTCAAAAACGATGGTGAGTGAGGTCTTAGCTTCACGGGGGGTTACTCAAAGGAAAGAGAGCAATGATTATAATCACCTGTAGACATAATGTAATTACAGTGATCATTGCTATTAAAAGAGGATGCTACAGCAGACACAGCTGAAGCTCGTTTATAATGTTTAGACAGTGTGAGTATATACCTTGGTTCATTCAATCAGTGCTCCTCGGTCGCTATATATGGTCATGGCCACAAACATACACATATATCTATGAAAATTAAGGGAGAAATCCTCAAGATATCTTCCTATAATAAATATGTAAGTATATAGGGTACTCACGGATATAGATATTTGCTCCCGGCCTCTATGACGGCACTGATATGGTTATGATGGTGGATGTATTTCCAGGGAATCCAGATGCACCACACAATACAGAATAGATAGTCTGTCTAACGTCCATAGGACCATTATTACTCTTGACTGTTGCCATTTGGAGCCTATAGACTGTATATATGCACTGCGTACGACGTACGATTAAGACAGGACGGTACCCGGACCTGGACCCAGACCCGGTGCCGGTGCCGGTGCCGGTAAGAGTCGACATGTTATTTGGATGGGAATGGGAATGAGAATGGGAGGGACGTACATATGTAGAAACTACCACAAGACTTGAAATAAATTTACTGTGAAGGTTTAAGGGAACGTTTATAAGCAATCTTGATGTTTGTACGAGGGCACAAGTCAGAATTAACCGAATAGCTTCAAGACAGCCAAACTAACAATCACATCCAAATGACGAAATTAATGAGAATTTATTAAATTGTCAGCTCCCTTCTTATCAGTCCTACCATCCATTTTCTAACAGCTGCACTTCTTCTTCATAGTCTCCTTTTACTTTTACGAACGTGAAACCTCCCGACGACCCGACGACGACGACGAGACTCCCGCCCAAGAAAGACACTCTCAAAAGACTTTCTGCTCATCTCCGTCCGTCCCATATAATATGTAGCGCCCAGCATCCATCCATCCCCATAGACCAGGACCTGTGTGCCAGTAGTATATGCCAGGCAGTGTCTTTGACTACGGAACACGATGATAGGGATAGTGATGGTGATTTTAATTTCATTTACCAAAAGGATACTTTACTCCATGACAACGCTACTTCTTGAGTGCTTGGAGGTTGGAGATAGAGTTTTACACTCTCATAATATATATGTATACATACAGATTCCCTGAATTTGTTCTGCTACTCTGCATTATTCTTTTCTTTTTTTAAAGAGATATCATCTTATTTTTATTACTTTTTCCTTTCTTTTATTCCTGTGAGTTCAGAGATGATTATGGTCATAGTCACGAAATTAATACGAGGCAATTCAATAAGATATATTATTATTTTGAACAACCATTTTGCCTAAAACCCTGATTCTTATTTTTCTACTATTCCATCTTGTCTGAGTTGAATTCTTCAATTATTTTTTATTCCATGTATATAGGTATGGGTATTTCGGAGTGTAAATGTAATTGTTTTATTACATACCATACTGTTGAAGTTGAAGGGGCAATATAATGTTTTACATTTCTAAAATTTTAGTATTTTTACATGCTTATTCCTGTATATATTTTCCAGTATACTTTCATCCAAGCATTTACTTCTTGCTATTTTAAGAAAGTACACAAGTTGGCAAATTTAATGTAATTGCTGCAGTCTTAATAGAGTTATTTTGGGATATTTGGAGCTCTTTAAAATATTCAAATAGTATTGACAGTTTTTGAAATTTACAAAATAACCTCTGCTTACACACTTAAAACAAATGTGTAGACTGTCGAAATATACAATCAAGTTTTATATGAGCCCCAGCCCCAGCAATGACGTGGATGATTAACTGGTTTGTTTTAATTTTTCCGCCAAAAATCAGACGCATAAAATTGTAAATTCCTTTCAGGATATTAAAATGTAAAATTAGTAAATAGGTTAAGCAATTATTTTATTTTGCCAAGCAGGCAATGCGCCGCCCGCCAACTGATACGATACGCTGGAATATGCAAGTGCCAGCGAAACCAAGAAGCCAAGGCTTCCAAGAATAATAAATTGTAAAGGTGTAGGTAAATTATGATTTTGCAATAGTAGAGATTTTATGCTTATTATTCCTCCTATATTATAGTGTTTTCTTTTCTATTGCCTTCAAGGCGCAGACAACCTCTCGATTCTCAACTCTTGAACTACGTGTGGTATTTATATTGCACATATAACTAAACTCAATTAGAGCCCGCTTAAATTACAAGGAGCAAACAGAAGGAATCCTGAGAGAGAGAGAGAGAGCCCTGCCTGTCGACCGAATTTCTGAGGAAGGTGAAAAACATTATTGTGTATATAGTGGAGAATGCCCTTAAAATCTCGTTTAGAGCTCTTTCAATTTAGAATGTCGAAAGAGGATGGGAATTGAAGATAGGAGAGAAGGAAACAGTGAAAGTCACGTCTAGGAAAACAAAGCTAGGCTCCCTCCTCCCTGCCTGTTGTACACAATTAGATTGGATCTTAAGTTGGAAGTTGGAATTTTTTCCTTTCAGAATTCTTCTCATTTCCAAAGTGGAGTCCTATGTATAATGTAATGTAGGAGTATTATTTGGAGTCTGCATCGACATTTTTTTTAACTTATAAGTTAATCGTGCCGGGGCCGAGTAAGGGGCCGCGTACATTACTGATACACTAAGTATATACCCATCCCCCTGTCCTTGTCTGTCTGTCTATCTCTCTCAGCCTGCCTAACTGTCTGACTCTGACTCTGACTAACTGTCAGTCCAACTTGCCTTTAATTTCATGATGTTCTTCTCTCTCCGAGTGAGCGAACAACTCGAAACTTCTTCTTCTTCTCTCCTACTTCCACTTCTACTATACTTCTCCTCTTTGTGTACATAGGCACATCAATATTATACCGGATCCGACTATTTACTGTTTGGCTTACAAGGAGATAAGCCTTTGGCTAGTGAGCTTCTATAGCCACTGTTAATATTTGATGTTGGACACTTGGAATTTCAATTTAAGAATTCATCTTTTGAGCTTCCTTGTAACGGTACGCTACGGCAGGGCTGCATACCTATAGGCACTACTGGCCTGGAACTGCCACTGCCACTGGCACTGGCACTGGCACTGGCACTGGCACTGACACTGGCAATGGCAATGGCAATGGCTGGGAGTCCTATATATTGGTCGTATTTATTTTGGATTAGCAATCCGAGTTGGTCCTTGCGGGTAGTCTCATCCCCTTACAATAGAGTTTTGAGGAGAGGAGAACCAGCAGGCGGTGTGGTATGGTATGGTAGGGTATAGAGGAGGTTTGTGGATTGTCAAGTCATGAATTCCTAGATTTGATTCCGCCTCCTTTCCCTGACGCACTTACTATTTACGAGGACGACATCCAAAACTGTGGTTACTTTTCCCATTATGATTACGTCATTACAATTTGGTCCCGTTTGCGGTTGTTTCAGCCGGTACTTACATCTTTATTTTACTCCTCTACCACACAATATGTAGTAGAGCTCCGTCCAATCCAATCCATATAGCCCCAGTCCGCCTCCTCATTGCACTCCACATTGGGACAATCTTCCCCAAGACAAATGAATACTAGATTCTGTCTCTCTATACATAAGTCTAAACTATCACCACAAACAAGAAACTAAACTAAACTTGGAGGATTTTCAAATATTAAATGATTTTCCTCATCTTCTCTCTCTCTCTCCTTCTCAATTATTAGTGGACTATGTGACTGGGAAAGTGGGCGAGAGATTGTCAAAGATTGACTTGACTCAACTTCCTGGATACTGTAGTATTCGCGACTCAGTCTGGAAGCCACATCGGGATCCTCAAACAAAAACATGTCACCCTCAAACAGAGATGCAAAGGTGAGTCTACATAATATTCTGTTTCGTTATTCTCTCTCCTAACTTTTTTTTTAAAAAATAGCATATGTATTTTATTTATATAATGGTACGGACATGGGTTCCAAATATAATATGAATGTGATTTGTACTGCTGACCTTATTGCGACCCACTTTCTACAATTTCCACACCACTAATTGTTCATCTCATGTCAGTATAAAATATTTAATGGCGTAGATATGGCTGGTTTCCCGATGGTGCAACTCGTATGGATCCCGAAAACTATGATGAGCGTTTCAGCTTTCATCACACCACACCTGAATTCGTCAAAACTAAAGCGAAGGTATGTAGTAATAAAGTTTTGACAAAGTTTTAACTTTAAAACAAAATTGCATTGCTTTCTAATTACAAAAATATAATCTCGTTGTCACTTTTACTTCCACGTCCCTTTCGTTTCGGGGGCAGGCAGGTAGAGGCTCCCAAAAGCTCGGTTGTCGGTTGTCGTTGTCAAAGACAGCTCTGTGGGAATTAAAAAGCTGTTAAAAAAATTTTAATTGGTTTTTTTTAGTAAAGTCATGACTTGATAAGTGCATTAAATGTTTTATATGTGCTGTAGATTCGAGAGCATGATAAACTAATGAAAATGTTAGTGGAGGCGACCGCCAAGCCAGTCTAGAGAATCGCATATTATGACCCACCATGGCTGTAAATATAAATGATGAGTGGAAACTAAAGGGAAAGTAGAGCGTCTACAAAATCGTCAAATTTAACAAACATGAACCAGCAATGATAACTATACATATAACGAGACAAGACAAAATAGTATCCCTAAAAACAAAATTTTGAAGTTTGCTTCTATATAGACAGTAGTCAAGTAGTGAGACTGGACAGACAATTCCTAAGCATGTTCAACATGAAGATATTATGAGAATTACTGATGGGTACATTTATTTTTAAAAACAAATTAAAGTGAAAATAGAATCATCACTTTCTTCTAATTTTCCTCCTCCACGACGATATAGTAAATTGTCACATCTCTTTCCACCTCCGTAGCTGCCACGCATCGTTGTCGTCCCTCCCTTCTTGTCGTAGCCGTAGTCATGTGAACGGAAAATCCAGTGCAACTTAAAGACGATAAATTTCCCTCCGTGTCTCGACACGTAAGTATCCCGCAACCCAACAAACTGAAAACTGAAAGAAAATCAGAAAATCAAGTCAAGCAAACGAAACCAAAGTGAACCACACACATCGTATAAAGTCTCTGTCACATATGTATCCTGATGCATAGAGAGGAGAGAAATCCCAGTTTCCTAGTTTGAAAGTTAAAGTTTGTAAAGGTTCTATACCTACTTTCCTATTCCTATATACTCGCCTATACTCTGTATCGTAGCGGTGCGGTGCGGTGTAGTAAGTGAAAGTGAGGGAATCGTAGTACGGAACGGAGAGAGATAGACAGACTACAGACAAGTGGATGGTAACAATGGCTTCTACACCCTGGTGTATAATATTCTTATTTCATTCTACATAATGTCTCTCACAAACTATTGTACTAATAAACTCTAAATCTCTCCTGTCAAATTTTCATTTCTATCGTTAATCTTTACATACATTGGAGCACATTAGTCATTAAGTCAAGCCATGCTCCATGTATGTGTATGTAAGAGTATATAAGTTCCAGTTCCAGGCCCTGTACCATGCGTATTATGTGCTCAGGAGCATGACATTATAGCTTAACGATCTGTATGTGGATGTTACATTTTTTTCTGTAGTTAAGAAGTGTAGTTAGTATACCATATGTACATATAGCTATACCAGGCTTATATCTCTATATTTTTCTATAGTCGATCCTGAGCCATATGTAGGTAGATGTTTTTAAAGTTAAAAGTGGTAGTGTGTGTATTCCCTGGATTCTTAGAAGAAGAAAATAATGCTCACTCCTCTCCTATCCTCTCTCATGTACCTATACATGTTATGATTTCCTTCTCGGAATCCAATGGGAGTCTCCTGGATAACTGTGGAATTGTAAGGAAAACGTGAGCTATAAATCCATCGAAGCTTATTATCTGGAGACCAGATTTATTTTATTACTCCCAAAATGTTGAAAATCAAAGATGAAATTGTGTAATCTTCATTTTTGCACATGTTTTCCCACACACACACACACACACACACACATAATAGTATACAGAGAGGAATGGGTTTGACTTGAATAATTCGAATACATTGTGCATTTTAGTGAAAAAAAAATAACAAAAATTCTGCATCTGTAGTAAAGAAATGAAAAAGTAAAGTATGAAAATGAGAGCTTTTTCCTCGGCCTCGGCCTCATAGCCTCATCGGCCCCGACCCTCCTCTGCTATCCTCCCCACTTATACACGCCCTTACCTACAGTCTACAGACAGACGGACAGACAGACAGAGACACAGAGGACAGAGAAGTATTAGACTGTTGGTTGGGAAAAGGAAATAAATTATTTTAAGCATGTACACACAATGAAAAGTATGCTTATTGGCTTTTTAGCAAAAAAGGATTTGGGTGATCACTTAGGTTCTCTCTACAACATGATACATATAACATGTAGTAGTTTGGAACATGGAACTTTTACTCTAAAACTCTGATGTTCTCTTTTCAATTCAAATTTATTGCTCTTTTCTACAGTGCGTAGTGACAGTGCATTATGGATTTTCGAGTTGTGGTACTATAAATTATATCTGACATCTCATGAAGGATGAAGATATTATGGGGACCAATAATACACTTCCCCGGTTCATATTATGTGCTATACTACTCCCAAACTCTCAAGCAAGACACTGTGTGGGAACTGCTCCACGAGCTCCACACATATAAGAATTGATATATTACGTACATACAGACATATGACCTTCCACTTCTGATAGAAATACCAAATACGAATACGACCATAACACTAGTCCAGTACCAGTTTTAATGTAGTCCAAGTCTGAGTTTGACCAAGGAATATATAGTGCTCAAGGAAAGTGCTATATGCTATATATGGTATGGTTGGCACTCGCAACTGACACACTGACAGAACATTGCATTAGTATTGGTTTCCGTCCCATGGAATTTTGGTATTCTTGTGTTGTTGGCTTCTGGATGTGGACGGACGAGCCAAACGGTGCGGTGCCGGTGCCGGTGGTGGCGAGTCCATGGCCGGAATACTGTATAGACTACTGGACTTTGGACTCTGGACATGGACATGATCGAGCTTGGCTATGGGACTGGGCTGGACGGGAAGAAGGGAAAGTCGAGGAAAGGGATTGAAAAAAGTAAGAGGACAGGCAGTTAATTTATCTAATGAAGTGGACAGGGAGAGATACATAGATTATTTCATTCACTCCCTTCCAGTCTCAATTCTCAATCACCACACCACCACCGAGACCGAGACCGAGAGCTCCACCACGCTACACACCACACCACACACGACTACCATCACAGTCCACGGGTCCATAAAAAATACCCGGAGAAAAATACTGTATTGATGGTCAGATCTTACAGATACACATAATATCATAAAAATCTACTACTACTACTACGTAAGTACAGTGCAGAACAGAAAAGACGGAGGAGAGGAGCCATTAAATAAATAGGGAGATACATACTACAGATACGAGGACAGTTCTGACTCCTTCATCTATATTATGATCCTATGGCTGCATGGCTCTGGATGGGAAAGGAAACCATTGACGCCATTTCATTCCCAATTTCCCCTTGTCGCTCCTCTCTCCATCTTCCCCATCCCAATGTCCCAATGAGTCCATCCAACTTTAGTTTTGTAGCTGGAAAATATGATGTGGCCGGGAGCAGGGCACGGCACGGCCCGGCCGTCCAAATATACCAAAAGCATACGGTGAGCCGAGGTGTTGAGCTCTGTCTAATGGCCGACTGGATCTATGGATGTTTGCATTATTATGGCGGTTGTAAGATTGGTTTGAGCTTTTATGACTTTAGCTTTATAGCCACTCCGACACTGTTGCTACTACTTCCACTGTCCCATTTTACCATACAACACGTCGTCATCGTCGTCCTCGTCGTCCTTCCCTTGTCTTATTATGTAGCCAAACGGAACGGAACGGAACGGAACCGAAGGAGCGGAGGAGAGGGTAGTAGGAGGAAGATGCAAGTAGCGAGAGTATGAGCTAAAGCCAAAGGCACAGAGATGATTATAGCTGTACTAGGAGCACCAGTAGCAGTACCAGTAATGCTCCCTCATCCCACTTTTTTGACGTACCTACATCACACAACTAAAAACACTGCAGACAACCACAGACTACAACAACCACATCACATCACACCACATAACATAACATCAAAGTTAAGTCTCATCTTTCAAAAAAAATAGTAGATAGCGTAATGTATACGGTAGGGCTATGCCTATATCTGCCGTGAGCGCAGGGAATATAGAATATATAGGACTTTGTACATATCCATGTTCTCACACTTATTACAGACTGTTCTAGAGCAGAACATAATATATTATGAGGAATAGCATAACAAGGGACGATACAATAGAAGATAGATACATACATGGGTTTAGTTTTCTCCTTTTTTTCTTCCTCACAATTTTTCTCTCATGCTCCGTACTCCGTGCGATGCCATTATAGCCTGACTGGTTTTGGTTTTGGTTTTGGCTTTGGCGTTGGCTTTGGGCTGTCCCTATGTATGAAGATGACGATATGATGGATCCTTGCGGTTTTCGGTTTTCAACTTCAATTCATAGGGTGCTGATTCATTGAAAACGAAAATGGAAGGACAGGATGATCTCATGGTTACATAATAGGAATAGATACATGTATTTGAGAAGTCTTCAAGTCTCTCACGCGCATCTATAGTGTAGACTTATGTGTCTAGTCGAGACTTCAAGTTATGTTCTAACACTTTCATATTTTATTCTTTAGCCGTTTTATCTTCATCCCAAATCTGCGATCCGGCTCCAAACCACCAACCAACTTCAGCCCACATATCGTCCATATAGATGATTTTTACCATTCAACATTAACATGCACATATAGATTACACAGATACTTATTATTTCCACGCTCACTTATACTTCTGTCTGTCTGTCCGTTTTTTTACATACGCTATGCATAATGCATTTTTGTAGTTCCGTATGCATTAAATGCTGGAGCTAAAAGATGCTTCTACTGCTGCTGCTCCTGCTCCGTCGGATTTGGGATTCTCGGATTCACATTTGGATTTGAATTCTCAAGTCTGATGAAACATTTTTCAAGTCAAATTGTTTTTTCTTCTAGTTTTTTTTTTACTTTTTTTTGCCTTTCTTTCCTCTTCACGTCTCCTAACTGTTGTACCTAATCAGTTTTGACTTGCTAAACAAAACACTATACATTCTGCGGGGAGCGAGCGAGTAGTTATTCAGGGCCGGATTAGCGCAAAAAAGCGCGGTTGTGCTGACGTATCCTGCAATTATCGCATTCGTGCTAGTCCTAATTCAAAGTAAAAGGCGCGGGTGTGCTAGCACATCCGCCACCCTGGGCTAATCCGGGCCTGTAGTTATTTCCTATGTACCTACAAAAGTGCAGATGGATTTATACAACACTTATTTTTTGAGACAGGTCTATTTCATTCGAGAAAAGTAGGGACAGTACAGACTATACGGAGACTGTCAGTATAGCTATATATATATGCAAGACCGATAATGGTCTAAAAGCTTAAAAATAAAAAAAAATACAAGTAATATAAATGCAATTACAAATCCACTTGTGGGAAGAAGAAACAAAAGATTTCGTTTTGCTTCATTTTTATAGTTTGACAAACATTGTATACTGAAATTTTTTGAAGGACAAAGTTGTATGTAAATTGTAAATGTCACATGTGGATAATTGAGAATGAAAATGTGTGGAGGGAGGGAGACGTCTGTGTTAATGGAGCTCTACGCATAAAAATCTGAGTCAGTTTCTTCTCGTACTTTTAGCTACAGGATGAGAGTGTCGTTTTTTATGAAGCAAAATCAATAAACGAATTGGGCTCTTGGTTTGGTTCTAAATTAGAGTGACAAGGGGTAATATGTATGTAGGTGGGGGTCCATACATCATTGTATTTAGTATTATTTAACATTTGGGGGCATATGTGAAGTGTAGACATTGTAATAAATATATAGAGAACTAAAATAGCGAATATGGAATGACAACATAGCTGATCATATTATTATGTACAATTTATAAATACTTATATATGTATAAAAAAATGTATTAAGATCAAGAAAAAAAGGTCTTTCTCCGCCTACATGCATCTTTCCACTCTGAGATTGTCATCATCAACTTAAGCTTGAGGACAATGAAGTGGGAAGTGTGGGACGAATAAATATAAAATGTCAACGTTGATTTAGCATTTAATTATTGGACACTAAGCGCCTCAAAATCATTTAATTTCAAGGAACTGACATGCAGCAGAGTGAAATCAGAGAAAATCCTTCAGATTAGTTTAGGCTGGATTCCATCTTACAAAGACCAAGCCCCAATAAGACTGGCTACATACATAATATAAAACATGGATCTGTCACTATGTACTGCAGTCCCACTCCCACTTCAGTAAGTATAAGTGAATGCTATATACAACTATACTATACTCTGTACTGACTGTGTTGTTCTATGAAGCACATACTAAAAATATATATTATAGTTGATTCATACTATAGTCGTAGTTTGCGCATAGTATATAGGTATAGACAATTCATACATACGTATATATAGCCATATAGCGACATCATTCATGCATAAAAGACAGCCTCGGAAACTTAATATGAATGAGGTCAGTGGAATTATTTCGTTATGAACCGTAAATAATTTGACTTGATTATTTTTCCTTCATTCCGTTGATGTACTTTTAATGGTTTATCCGTACAATAAATTAAATTATAATTTATGCCACCCCATTCTCATTATCTCCACTCCCGCTTCTCTCTCTCAGATTCTATGAATGAATGAGGAGAGTGAGATTTTCTCAGCTCTGGCCTCCCGTATTGTCTCTCCACTTTCTCTCTCTCCTGTATTTAATTTGTAGCTCACAGAATGCGAGAGACTATGGAGACTGACGAGAGGGACTAAATGTCCTTTTCAGGACCAGAGAGAGAGAGAGAGAGAGCAACAATATCTCTTATGTGGCCCGCATGCAGCATTGTAGTCAGGAGTAATTTGATTCCATTTCGTACATTCATTTCGTCCCAGTGAATTTTTGACGACTCTCTGCTGAGTCAGCTATTGGGCATATGTACTTCCCCATGATCATGATGCGTGTATAAAAAGGTATGTAGTATATACTATGCACTGTAGTCAAGTGTGCGTTGTGCCAACTATAGGGAATGGGCAACCAGTATCGTTACCCTCAGAAAGGTCACTCTGGACCTGGACCTGTTCTGTGGACTGTGTATAGGTAAATAATATAATAAAATCCCAATTTACAGGATCGACGCAGATCATGTCATCGCCTCGACGGTCGACGTTAGAGCATATTCAAGGGGAAAGGCGCCTGGACATACAGCGGCGGACAATGGTCATAACATGGAATAATCATGGTCCTCACAATTGGCGGAGAAAGGGCATCACAGTGGATGCTGTCTGGTGGTGAAATTGTGAAAGGAATAAGTGAATGCTTGAGTTTCATATTTTCCCGTGTTATGATTATGAAATGAGGGAGGGAAAGGGGTAATATGTAACCAAAACAAAAAAATGTTTACTGCTAGAGAGCCATAGTGCATTCATGGAAACGTGAACGTAAGCATTACAACAGACAGTGTATAGAGGATACTGTGGGAGCAGTAAGCAATCTCTAGTCCGTAGTATGGTATATCATCTAAAAGATCATTGCATGATGATGATGATGATGCCAACAACTCCAAAATATTAGACGAATAAATAATGTTCAAGCTCATACTATAGCATGTATAGCGCCATACGGCACGGTATAGTGGAGCGGTAGTCTGGTCGTATATATTATTGGTTCTGGTGAGAAGTATATAGACTAGCAGTAATAATATGTACATGGCGGTCAGAGGACTGCTTCACTCCTATTATTATTTACATTTATTATGCTCCATTTTCGCTCCCTTCCACACATTATAACTTACAATTTGTCTTAATTTACTCCTACAAGAATTCATTACTCTCTCTCTCTGACTCTCTTGGATCTTGGATTTTTTTTCTTTCCCCTCCTGAGTTCACTCACTCCACGAGAGAGACACTACAACGCAGCACAGAATGGAGCCGTGAAGCTCTCTATGCCAGTGCCAGTGCAGTGCCAGTGCCAGAGTCTGGATTCTGGATTCTGGCTCTGGATAATCCTTCTCCCATGAACTAGTTACTCATACAATGATGTACGTTGAGAGCCGACAGCCGACTGGAGGAAAAATTGGATTGTAAGCGAATACCTATATAACGTTAACATTACAGGGTAGACACAGGGTAGTGATAAGATACGCGATGATGCGAACTTTGAACTTTTCAACTCCATAAGAATTTAGGTGCGCTCCTTTATTTTTTATGAACCGTGTCAGTGTAGGAAGTACAGATATAATATTATATAGGAGCATGGGGAGAGTTGCATCTATCTGGTTTGAATACATAAGGTATAAGGGCTCCTGCAATATTATAGCCATATCAGTACATAGATCCAGAAGTAATATTAATTAGATAGGTAGCTGTATGATTACAAACGTCTACATAAGGTATATACAATAAGTGAAAGTGCCTACGTGTATTTGCACAAGCACAATGTCAGATTCTTTTTTATTTTTAGTTTTACCCCTCGGGTTCTTCACAATACAAAATGATGTAGGGTCACTTTTAGAGAAGTATAGTAATAAAAACAAGATCTTGTTCTCCGGGGCTATATATAAATATGAGGTTGAGTTTTAGTTTTTGAACCCGTTCTTGTTTAGGTTACGGGACCCTTTGTTCCGTCGGTTTGAGTAAACTCATTATTATCTTACGGTTAAGTTCAATTTGATAAAAAGCAAAACTACATAAATTCATGGGATATTTATTGCAGTCCTATCACCAATAACTCTTGACGAGGCGGTCGTTGTACTTGTATGTGTAAGAGTGAAAGACCCTCTTTAGTTTTAGCCCTCGCCTATACTACCTGTCTGTCCACATACTACACTACTGTGTGTTATATGCGTGCCCACGACTGAGTGGCTACACACAGGACGGTTTCCACAAATAAATATTATTTCGCTTCTTTGAACTGTCTGTATACTATATAGAGTCAATTTATTCTTCCGTAAATTTTTAAGCTTGTTGTGAGGATAACATGCAACCAAGTATGTCATGCATTGAGTTGCTATTTCATCCTTTCCCCACACCACCACCACCACCACCACCGTCTAATAGTAACGCAGCAGAGTCATCCATGAGTAGAATAGAGATACCTTACCTCCAATTTTACTTTCCATAATATTTTTTAGCTTCGTCCATTTCCACTATGTAGTTGATAAGGAAAGTTCCCCCCTCCCCTCGACTTTCTCTCCATTCCCATTCTACTTGTACACTGTCTCACATTCTACATCTCATAAAGATTTTACGGGACAGGAGCAGGAGGAGCAGCAACAGCACGAACTACAATACACTCCATAGCCTCATTTTTTTAATGCGTGAGTGCTTTGTGAATACAATAATAATATGTACAGCCCACGTATTTGAAGAAAGTACAATAACTACGGGAGTAAAAGGTCTAAGAACAATTTTTAATATATAACTCATCCTTCTAGCTTGGCAGTCATGATGAATTCTGGTTCCGGAATTTTCAGATTGTTGTTGGGGAAAAAAAATAAAAGAATTCATCAGCCCGTCCTTTACATTTACATTCCAAATTTTCTTTACATGGATATGTCATGATGCATGCGCTTCCTATACACTAAAGCTAGGAAAGTCTACAGAGAACAAGAAGAAACATTGCAATTCTAGAGAGAAGTTTATGATTTATACATGTACAATGTACCTACGTAATATATAGGTAGTAAGCTCTATATACATATATTTCATTTTTACATTAGCGTTTGCTTCAGAGAACGACATGGAATTACTCAGGGAAAAAATGTTGTCATTCAAAAAGAGTCAGACAATAATAATAAATGTAAGGCAAATGCTGATTTTGTTCTATGGCTCTATTATGTATTATATCTTTGTAAAGGAGTATTTCTTTCATTCCCTATATACACTGTTACTGACAGTTTTACTCCATGCTGCTACTTATTTTAGGGAAATTATTTGAATTTTCTTCTAGTGATTATTACTACGTATGTAGGCACAATAGGACTATGTCGGTATGACTCAACATTTTTTAAATTCCAAATATATACACAAGAATGTAATAAAGTAATAACTCCTATGTACTTCCTTGTTTACTGTAAAGCGTCCAAGGAATAATTTATTTACGAGCAACATTTTTGCCTTGACAAGTTGTAAGTTATGGTTATTACATCACTAATTAAAATAATAATTTCGACGCAGAAAAATAATAAAAATATAACAAACTAAAGAGACTCTTCAAAATTTTTCAAAAATAAGACAAAGAAATAAATCTCTTGTTTTATCCAAAATTCCTCCATGGAAATTCATATGGTGTGATCTAAAATAATACAAAAAATTGCGTAGGTCTTAAAAATCTCTCAACTAGCTCCATATTGTTATAGCAAAGTTGTCATCGAATCGTCACCTATGTACACTTGTATTGTTATATAGGGTGGGTGGGTCCTTTAAAAAAAAAATCATATCATCACATCGTGATGTTATTTAAGTACGCGGACGTGAGGGAGGAGGATCCCTAGAAGTTGACTGAAAGACAAATTTTATGATTAATGACACTTTTTAGCTGACTGAATAACCGGACAGATGTGATACGTGCCTCACATTTCGTGTAGTATGTGCGTATATTGGGGAGATGTACGGAAGCGGAGACGGAGACGGAGACGGAGGTGGCAGAATAGCAGAAGCATGGTCCGGTTATATACAGGTGTCAGTGACGAGGCGACAGTATAACGCTTTGGAGCTTGTTTTTTGAAAAATACATGATAAATATTTTAGCATCGCACAAAGCATTTTGGACTTGGAGTCATGAGTAGGGGAATGTAGGAATTTGGCTGTTCCTTCTATGGCTGTCGTTCCCGTCGTCGTTGTCGTTGATGGGGTAAAATAGGCTATTGACTTTGTTTAAACAATGCAAAACGTTTTACACTTTGTAAGATGGCAAATATTTTTGAGGATATTTGTTGTCTGTAGTACGTACCTAACCATAAATGTAGCATGTAAAAAAATTTAAATGCGTGTGTGCATCATGTACGATCTTTTCATCTAACTAACTAAGTTTCGTTGTGTGTTATAGGCTCCTGTGCTTCAGTTTTAGCTTCGGCATTGGTTTCGAAATATGCGTGTCCTGATACTCAACATATCATTTGAGGGGGGAGGGGATTTTTAGGTGACACTCGAGCACTCGGCACATATAGTTTTCCCCAGAGATACTCATCCGGAGATGTTTTGGCTTTGGAGCTATGAGCATGCATATGTATATGAGGGCGTACAGATAGCTGCATATGTTCTATATATATGTTTGTTTTCGTTTCGCCACCGTCTTGGTTGGTACAACTACAACTTGCTTTTGTGTTTATAAAGGCATGGGAAAGGTCGGAGGTAGATTGTATGACGCACACACACACACACTCACTCGGCGGCACATTCGTGAATTTACAATGTATGATTCTGCGGGTTTTTCCTCCCCTGCGTAAGTAAACGACTTTACTAACGATAAGTACTGTATATATATTACAGCCTAACTCCTGCTCTCTCTCTCTCCCCATCATTTGCGGTGACTGAATGTGGCTGAGGAGGACTGTGTAATAGGAAAGTTGGAAATTAATTTAATGTTGTTTTGGTAACACACCCTTCATACACACTACTACTGCGAGACTCTACTTCTACTATGACTCCATGAAGCTCTAATGTTATAGATTAGTTTAAGAGTCACCGTTGACACTCACGATCCCATACGGCTATAACTCCCCCCGCGCCTCACATTATCACACAAACATAAGCTAACAGAATAATTATGCATCAGTACAATTACTTCATGCATATCAAAGTACCATTTATTTTGAACGAAAAATTCATCAGGTCCCCGCAGTTCGCGTCTATACTATTCCACTTTGGAAATAATTCACTCAGGATGGTGGATGCGGTAGCTCCTATAGAAATTATTACACTCTGTTTCCTTCTCATTGAGAGATACAATAAGTTACAAATACAAAAACAAAGATGATGATGATGGTCCCAAGGATTCCATTTGGTTTCTCCTTTTAAAACAATTTACAAAGGGAGCAGAAATAATACAACATTCATTTATTCCACGCATCCACTCTCCATTTTTAATTTACACCGTAGAGATCTCACTCAGAAATAAAAATACCATATTTCTTATAATAGTAGACAGGTCTGTAATCGTGGTCGGTTCTATACTATTGTAGGAAATACGGTAATTTATTTCTGTAATGTAACCGACTATAAGTCACCTAAAATGAGTAAATACAAAAATAGGTTGGTTATTACAAAAGTACACACGCAACTTCTTCAACTCGAATTCCTACAAACCTAAAGTTTGTACTTTCTATACATATGGGATTTTCCTTCACACGTTAACTCTCTCTCTCTCTCTCTCTTTGTGGCAAACTACATTTTTACTCCATTTCGACTTTGAGTTTTGAGGAAGATTTTCCAAGGATTTGAGAAGATGAGTGTGAAGTAGCCCACTCAAAAATATCCACGTCAGAGTTCAAGAGACAAGTTTCAACGTATTTCTCAAGTGATCTGGATTGGATGATGCGATGGGGTGGTAGTGGTGGTGGTGATGATCGTCAGTTCGTCTTCTATTGACAAGTAGTTCTCATCTCCCCTCTTGATCTACAGTTTCCATCCCGTGTACATATGTATAAAGCACACAACACATCATTCACAGCTATAGGACTACTTAGAGTAGTAGGCACACATAGGTTTACATGTATATAGCAAAATAACATTTTGGCAGGATGAACTAAATTAATTAAAATTAATTCTAACAAAGAAGGAACACATTTTTTTGACTAGAGCTTAAAAAACATGCCATTATTTTTCTGCGGAAATTGATGCGACTCTCTCACGAGGAGTTTATTTGTACATTCATTTACTTTACATGGAGTCAGTTGCCAAGAGAAATGCAAAATTCAAAATGACGAAACTGTTTTTTACCTCATTCCGTTTACATTATTCCACGGACTGCCATGGTTCACGGGGAAACTGCTGCACCGTACCTTGTAGACCGGTACCGGCACCGGCACCCGTACCATTGCATAAATACTATAGTGGAAAATTGGGACTGCCAAGTATAAAAAAAATTCTAATTTTGTATCAATACCAAGAGGAGATGAATGCAAGAATGTAACTTTACAATGCTACAATGAAATGTGAAACACAGCCAAGAAGCATCGCATAGGTAGGTATTCATTTACTAAGGTCTAAGGTTATCAGTCCTGTGTTTATGCTAATGATGTGAACATATGTTGTGTGCTAAATGCAAGTGGCAAGTACCGCAGCAATATATATGTTTCCTGTCTGGAATCGGAATCTGTAAGTACTTCCCTACTAATAATATATACCCGCCGCAAGTATTTACAACTCAGGACCTACTATATAACTTTTATGTTGTTAAAAATATCATTACAAATTGCAGCATGCCATAGCGCCAGCAAAACTGGCTGTGTGCTCCTTGGGTGGTGGTGAGAGGTGATTAATGAAGTGATTTGCTTAGTAGTTGTAACTATATAGGAATTTTCCCTTGAGTTTTGGAGCTGGAGCAATTGACCGGTAACAGTATCGGTATCGGTACCGGTACCGGTACCGGTATGAATTGATCGCGCGACTTCCGTTTAAATATTTTAAAAATAATTGCATAGTCCACATACCAATATGACATATGTGATAACAGGTCCTATATAAATACATTAATAATTCTTTAAATTATTATCTGTTATGAATTTTGTATCCCACTGACTTGCTCACAAGCTCCTTTTCACTCAAGGTCATTATAATTATCTAAGGGGAAAATTTGTATTTAAAATGATCTTGTTGACTTTCAAATGTGTTGGTCGGATGCCAGGAGCCCAGGAGAATGATCATGATGCAAGGATCGATCTATATAATCTAAGACATAATGATGAGTTTTTGCTTATGTTTGTAGATACATATAGGCAAATTGGCACATAAAAAGATACGAAAATCCCCATGAGCATAAACAAAACTGTGCTATTTGCTTTTGTAGCAAAGATATCTGTCCTTCGATCTCAAATTCAGTCGCAGTATATTTTATACAATACGTCTTAGTATTTTCACAGGCAGAATTTAAAATATTCACTATTATTTGTCATCATATCTAATTTCCCTCAAGATTGTTTGATTTTAGTTTGCTGTGTAATAATTTGAAACTTTGTAATTTGTACGGTAATATAAAACTAAAATTTAACTGATACAATTCTATACAAAGTAGTTTAATTAAATAATTACAGGTATCATTTAAAATCTAAAAAGATTTTCTTTACTGTAACAAATTAAAAGATAGCGATTTAAATAATTGTATATGACAGGGATAACCTTCATTTTCTCAAAATCTACATATCTACATCTACATAACAATAATAAAATTCAAATCATGGGTCCGCTTATTCTATTCTTTGTTGCCATATTAATGGTTTAACGCACAGCAGTGACGCCCAGGAACCGTAGTCTAGAACTTGGAAAGGGTTATATATATTTCAGAAATTGCAGAATATTTAATTGCTATCTAATGAGGCGAATATTAGCAAGCTTAAACTGCTGAGGTAATCCCCTTGTCAGAGTAAATTGACGCTCTCTTATCAGAAAATAAAGCTACAATCACAACCCGTACACCATTCCGTAACCATTAAATTTTATACACCATATTATATCTACCTACACTTAAAATTTAAATTCAATCTTGTTGTTGTCTCGTTGTACAATGTCTGCTGTCCACCTTTTGGTTATTTTTCTATGGAAATTTTAGCATCTAGTAACACTCAAAAATTCATGAGATAAACTAATTTTTTTAAAATAGTTACGCATTTTAAAAGTATTGAATACATAAGTTGTTATACGCGGTATGAATAGACCAGGTTCTGGGAATGAGGAAATTTTAGCACTGAGTTGATTGTATGCATGGATGCATATAAACGTTGACGATGGCTGATACTGATATGATGGCGTAACCAAGACTAAGCGTTTAGTCTCATCTTGTGTAATGTGCTGTGATGCAGGTGTATGAAACTAACGCAGCGTACCGCAATTTATTAAATTTGGCGATGGGACATATACACAAAAAAACGTGCATATTGCAATGTTAATGTCGTTAATGATAGTTTTTAGTGTAGCTTTAGCTTTGTTTCATTTCCAAGTAGAGCTTCTCCAGTGCCATAATGCAAGTGTGTGTGTGTATGTGTACTGATATGGGACTGCTGGGCTATGCCTTACTGTGGTCATGGCATGTAGCCAACCTGTCTTTGAAAGCATTGAGCAAATTCACGCCTCCTAATAAAATACAAGCACCTAAATTAAGTTCCCCCTTAGCACTGTACTGTATCTCTCTATCACCAACCAAGGAAACTTGGGAACATTGTGTCTATTGTATCCATGTGCACATAGTGCACACGATGCACGCTCATTATCTTACACAATGTAGAATCATATCTATATATCTCACTCGATACTTCATCCCCGCAGTCAGATTCGGAGTCGGAAGGAATCATACTGCAAGGAGTTATTATGACTCGGAGTACTCATAACATGAGCCAACTCAAAGATTTACATTGAGTATACAGATCAAATTACTAATAGCTTAAAAAGATATATACCATTTCCTCCAGATTTGCAGTTGAACTGTTCAAGTTACTAAGTTGTCTCATTGTTTCTGTTTTCTCTGTTTTTGTTCCGCGGCTCAAGAACGTCGTTCTTACAGTTCTATAAGCTGAAGATGAGTGGCTACCAGAACCAGAAGTAGATACCTACATACTAAACTACTCGACTCGACCCATGCAAAAACGAAAACGAGTCATGGCCGGGAGAGACAAGTACCGATAAATCTTGTGAGTTTAGGAGAGTACTACAACTACACCACGACATTCTGCAAGTAGGTACATAAAGAGTACGTAAGTGTCAACTGAGAGGATGAATATACGTATCTTATGTTTTATATTCTCCAAGTTTGTGCCTATATGTATAAGGGAAAGGAAGAACAATCGTTTAAGGTTCCTTCAGCATACAGTAGTATAAATCTAGCTTAAACTTAAATGTGAAATTAAATAGCTCATTAAATTCTTTTAATGTTTTCCCTGCTTTATTGTGAATGGATTTAAATTTACATAGAATTTACATTTATGTAAAAGAAGAACTGTGAAAAGTTCCGCTGACTTTTCCCATGTCTCTCCCAAGATTCCATAGTTAAGGAAGGACACATATGAAGAAAATGCGAGTACGAGAGAACAACTCATTTCGAGTTTCGGCTTGGGTGTCGGTCCCGGTCTCGGTCCCTATCTCGGCCTCGGTCTCAGAGTTTCTCAAAACTGTATAGTTTACAGTTGGAGGTTTTGGAAAATTGAGGGAATGGCATTTATTACAGAGTGCGGGTAGGGAGCCAGGATACAAGACAAATATAAATTTGGTTCAAATGAAAAACAGTTTGGAAATTTGGATGGTGCCAAAGCTGGAGCTATAACTTTGCCTCAAGTCCTTTCCACGAGATAATTCGTCATTAAAGAGGATGTGTCCATGTATTTATTATGTAGATAGAGACGGCTACACATATAGACGAGACAGCCTTTGAAAAAATCTAGGCCACACCGCCATTACCCATGAATATCGTATAAGGGCTCCCCTTTATTATGTCCATGCATGTATGTACTTATGTTGTCTATCCGTGAAGCAATAGAAATTTTATTGCTCATAGCCATAGAGCTTTCACTGATATAGTGCACAGTATATGTGGAACACGTAAGGGTATTTTCTTCCTATTTTCATTTCAACGTCTCTCACAGTCTACTAGAATGTAATGGAAGTGACTTAATCCGAATCCGATGATTCCGATTCTATAGCGTCCTTGTTACCGAGACCGAGACCGAGACCGGGACCGGGACTGGGACTGGGACCGGGACCGGGACCCGTACACAGACAAATAGTATGTTAATACAATATTGTTGTATTGGGAGGGAAACGGTACATATCTCCTCATGAATAGAGTGAGTTGGTCTGGAACTGGAGGTGCCTGGAGTCCCGCCACACTCCCGCTCCTGCCACGTAGGATTTGAAATACAGAGAGAAGAAATTCATCAACGGAGGAAATACAGCTTGACTTGAGCATTAAAATTTAATCGTAGAGGAAACGTTTCAATTTCACTAATGCCGATCCCTTCCCGATGATACTCTCGTCCCTATACATCCTCCTTTATCTCAAGTCTCGAATTTCACTTGAAGCCTCCTATAGCTCATCGCATTACCTAATGAAATGAAATCTCTGTGGCTAACAAAAGCTGGATTAGACTCTCCTAACACTCAACATACTCCTCCACTCTATGTCACGTTCATTCTACATCTTGTACGATGTAAAGGTAGGTAGTAGTTGTATAGCAGCAAGCGGCTCCGACTCCGGATCCGGACGGAACAACGCTATGTGCACGACGTAGGTTCGTACATTCACATTACTATTTACTTTTTCTCATTATAACAGTATTATAACTCCGCTCCTCTTGTCCCTTTATTTATTGACGGTATATAAATCTCCTTCTTCTGCTCAGGATAAATATGATATTCGCTCCAAGTTTTGATAATAATTTCATAAACATCCCATATAAATTACATAATAATAGTATGCTTTCCCCCTTCGTTTCCTGCTTACAGTGTACATGCGCATAAATCCTCTTGTTTGACCATGCACGATACGCCGACTTTTATCTACTACTGTGTATAGCTATGACAAGGACAGAGATGAAGTGGAGGGAAGAGAAGAGATGAGCCGGCATTCGGCATATTTTAATATGTACACTTTTCTACTTAGCAAAACGTAATTTTGAGATTACAGCTATTAATACTTAACAATTTTGATGCCATATGTACATAGGTAGGTACATATATCTATCTACAGAGAGTACCTGGTTCGAATTCGAATAGTACGTATGTATACGTACCAACTAACTATATACCTACTACACACCTTTATATATTGCTGAGTATCTCAGCCACTACTACTATATGACTATTTCTACTTGGAAATTACCTTGGTTACATTTGGAATTCCTTTGATTTGATTAATTTTTGGGAGGCTTCGTTCAAAGTTATTTTATCGATTTATCACCTTCATTTGCCCTACTGCCATTCTTGCTTGCGGTATATTATAGTAGTCTGCGTAGACTCTGTCATGAGACACTATCAATAATATCTTTTATTTAAGCTGTAATAATCTCAAGTAGATCCTCTAGATACAAACTCATAAACAATTTTAGACACGAAACTCGGTCGCTCCGAGCCCGCGACTTGGGCTCTTTCAACACAACCACAAAACTAAAACTACTCATATTGATAGAGCCATCACACAATGTAATCTGCCTACGTGGAATTTTGGAATTATTGACGATATTGTATAGTATAGGTATTGATGCTCTCCCTAATGCTGTTATTAAAGTTGTGATACAAATGTAATATTGAAAATAGAAATAAAGCACAAAGTACGTAGGTAGGTAGGTAGGTATAAGGTGAGAGCAATTTTCATCATAATACAAACTTTGACTTTTTGTCAAATAGTATGGGCTATATTATAATGTATAATATTATTATATACACACATAAAATATGCGTAAGAAACTATATACTATATGTAGAACGAAAGAATGAAAAGAGAGAAAATATAAATTGTATGCACAGGATCAAAATTTTTGTTATTAAAATGTAAGTATCATTATTTTTAAGTAGTTCGTAGCCTGAAACAATGATTTAAGTAAGTGGAAAGAAGCCTTGAATTTCATAAGAGTTTTGACTATGTGTGTGTAAAAATATGATGAAAAAAAAACTGTGAAGTAATTTCATTCCTATATGCACAACTTTTTCCAAGACCGGGACCGGGACCGAGACCGAGACCGAGAGATTGTTATAAATCATTTTAATGGTTTCAGCTCAGCAGTGGATGATTTTTATTTCTTGAGTAGAAAGTATATAGCCTCAAGTGTAAAGTACCTACCTACCTATGAAGTGTGTACATTTTTTACATTAGTTCACGTACCTACCTACCTACCTACGTAGTACTACAAACGCAGGACGTACACTAACAGAAAGATTTTGGATTACCTCTCCCTTTCTCTCAGAAAAAGAGAAAAATCAAGTACCTACCTACCTCCTTTACTTCAATGTAAAAATGCCTTAACAGTACAAATAGATATAATAATAAGTGCACTGTTCTACCTCAACTTTGCTTCTTTGTCTCTTATTTTTTGAGGTGGGGCGACGAAGGAAAGCATCTCTTCTTAACTGTATAGGAAATGATGCAAGTTTTCAGACTAAAATTAATCACCTTATTACTCACTACCCCCCCCCCCCCCCCCCTCCTCTTAGAATATCTGAACTTTCTCCTAGATTTCTTATGGAATTGGAATTTTTGTGTCAAGATGCTAAAGAGAGATCAATTCTGGACTATATTTCAACAGGTTATATTTTTTGTGAGAGTTTCATATACCTAACCTATGCTTATTGTAGTTTCACTATGTTGTTTGCATAAAATGGTAATAAATTTAAATACAAATTTTTCTTTTAATCCTGTAATTTAGTTTTAAGCGTGATTATCTTCTTAGCAATATCTTGCTTCACAAGTTTTACCACAAGGCACAATATTGTATATGATACAATAAACTACTGCACACGGAAGCAGTATGTTTTTTAAATGTATTGTGTGAAAAAATAAACTAGCCGGAACATACGTCTTCGTAACTTACTTGAGCACACACAAAAACACAACCTTAGAACATGTTGTAATAACAAGTAAAGTTTTCTTTGCAAGAACTTCACGAATGATTTAATTATGTTTCCTTGCTCTTTTGTTTTTTATTTTCTCCCATCTTTTGTCAGGGCAACCCTGTACACGTCTTTCTTTAGGGCACTCAACTTTGTAATAGTGCCCGTGTGTACTGAGCACTATATAATATGTATACTAGGTATTTGTATTTACAGTTACTACAAAATGCCTCCAGTCTATATCCGTACGTGGACACATACTTGTGTACTGTACACCCACACGATATATGTTTCAAATAAAAACAATTTAATGACACATTGGTATAGGTTTCCATACAGTACTGTTAGATGTATTCATATTATTATGCAATAGCGGAATCAACTCCCCCGTAATTTGTCAACAGTCCTAAATATTTGCTTTTTCCTCTTCTGAGAATGTAAATTGAAGACTTCCGAATGTGATTATTGTTTTCAAAATAATAAAATATGCTCTTATCCACTCTAATACGAAGGCATTCAAAATACATACTGCATTGATTTTCTCATAAATAAATAGGAGAGAGTCCGGAAGGAGCTTTGGGCATCCCTAATAAAATTATGACAGAGAGAGAGAGAGAGAGTGAATCACATTTTCCGCTGTGGAGTACTTGGGGAAGCAGGAAGCTTGTTGCGCATTAAAATTTTACGAAATACCCCAATAGTCTTGTGGATGTTCGTAATTCTATTTCTATATACAACTTCCGTGAGAGTAGCCGTCCCACAATCCAATGTAGTGATAATCAACTTGTACGCTAAGAGTCTCCATCCATTCTACTAGTATATTTGTGATTACATATACATAATAAAGGAATACAAGAAATACATTATGTACCTACTCACATCAACTTACCATACCCAACGAAACCAAACGAAACCATCCTTCCTCATTTCCTTCCCATGTACAGACAGACAAAACGATAAAAAAATTTCCTAAAGTACTTTCCTAACTTTCCAATACGAATACCAATAGAAATGGTGGAGTATACAGAGCATGGGAGAAAGTCCACACAACATTTTTTTTATTGTTCAACAAAAATTCAACATCAAAATTTTTACTTTCTCTCTCTCTTTCTCTCTTTCTTTCTGTATGATATCGACCAGAAAAAAAATAACAAAAATGAAATAAGGGGGAAACAGCAAAAGAAACATCTTATTCAATCTTCTCGTGCTTTTCTATTTCACTAGTAGTCTGCAGAGTCAAAAGCGCTGTTTGAACATGGACAAGTGGAAGGGGAAACGGTGAGCGAGCGAGTCACAAAAAAAAAGATCAATCTCGGAAGTGCAACTCTCCTGCTCCTGATAACAATAAATAGTCAAGTTTACTCAGTCTCAAATCAAAGCGGACCCAGGCATCTTTCCCTATCTCTCAGCCCGCCTCATGCAGAGCCTCCTAGCTATGTGACTACGGACAAGGCAGAAGCACACTACTAACACTGCATGGATGGACTGCCGAGACCCGAAATGAATGACTACAGCCTCAGAGAAGATATAGCATCCATTCTACCCCATCCTCCATATTATATAGGATACTTCGTATACTTACACCATATACATTCGCGAAGGAGAAAGCTATGCTCCAGCATCTTCAGTATCTCCTCAAATTCCACATTATTTATAGTCTCATACGTGCCATGCAATATGTAGTGCATATTAGCCCAGCTCCTCCTATCTACCAACTAGTCCCCAACCTGTACAGAAACTTAGTCATACTTAAAGTGGAGAAAGAAGCATTAGTTATCTTTAAAGATGAAACTTTTTTTTTTGATATTCCACTCCTTACAATAGGAAATATAATGTACTTTCCACCATATATTATAAGGATGAAAAAACCCAAGAGCGTCTGCTAATCCTTAACTCCATAGTCCACAATATTTTGTTAGTAAGCTCAAAGCTCCAAACTTGAACCAACTAATAATACGGAGCGGACAGGGAGCTACTAAGGCAGGACCGAACACATAACGCTTACGTCTACACGACCAAGACGGCGGGCACGGAAATGTGGTGAAAGCCTTATTTCTTGTCCCATGTCCCACCGGTAGAATATAAAGTCCCCGTCCACACAGTCTGAATAATACCCACCACCCAAACCGCTACGAATTCCAAGGTAAAGTTTACCATGCAATATTTTGATAGATACCTTACTCCATACACTCCCTTCCAATGACTTTCACTTCCACGCCATGTACTCACGTTGACATACTTACCTACATACGGGCGACGTGAACGCTGACTCTATAGCTTGTCCAGCGTCTAGAGTCTATAGACACACAATTTTCCTCATACGTATTTTTATTCCACACACACACACACAGACACAAACGCTGTCTCTGTGACTGGGACGTTGACGGCAATATTAACTTGCTTATAAGTAAGAGATAATTCATGTTTAACCTGCTGGTACTGGTAACTGATAAAGGAAAGTCAAGTGAAAGTGCACTGCCTATACCTACGCGTTCTGCTATACGGAGAGGCGTAAGGAAACAATTTGAAGGCATGGACTTTTAATAAGTATTTTTGAATATCCCAACTTCAAACACACACACCTACCTACAATTATAAGCCATACATATTATGTATAGATACACATTAAAAGATGAAAAATATACACGACATGACTTTCTTTCTTGCTATCTTTTGGAGTTCAATTTGCCGTGGTCGTAGCTGTAGTTGTCTTGGATTTAAAGTCAGAAAGGAAATATTTAATGGAAACTATAGATATTATTATCAGAGCCTATATCCCCTACATGTACGTAGGTACGCTGAGGCTCCACAATATTCAATATTCAACGTACGCAGACTGTGCCATTAATCGTGCCTGGTCTTACGTGGGATTTTACTGGGAGAGAGCGGTCTACATGTATAGACAGAACAGTTTTAAGAGTGGGGACTTGAAACTTGAAGAGTTCACCACCACATTATTTATAGTATCTTTGTTTAAGCCTTTCAAAATCGCTTCAGCTAAAGGCAAACATTGACAAAGGACCCACATTGAAAAGGAAAAGACAACAACCATTTTAAATCTGAGAGCTAGTTTAGAAGAGTAAATAGCTTAAGTCTATAATACAACTTTTACCATTACCCTTCATGCTCTCCTATCAACAACAGGAACCGTCCAATAAAAATAATACTATCATGATATGACGTCGGAGGAAGGTACAAGGCTATGGGAACAAACGGAACATTTTTCTCTTCTTCTTTCCCCTCTTTCTTCTTTTTATTTATTAAAAAAGATTTTTACAATGTGGAGGAAATATAGACTAAACTATTTATATTGGTTATTTTTCTGAAAAGTCCCCTGATTCATCTTTTCTTCCATGTATAGGTACTTTACCCACAAAGAAATAAAAAGGATTCAAGCAGTATAATATTACTACGAACATCATGTAAGCACAAACATAAATAACTGTACAACCGCAAAATGCTGTAAAATTACCACTATATTTACTTATACGTAAATTAAAACTTCATATAATAAAAACAGTGTGTATACTATCAAGAGTATATAGTATCAACCCTTTTAAGTATATAATATAATTATTATATATTTTGTAGGTATACGTAGATTGTCGTAGATCTGTTGGCATAGACCTACGAGGATAAACACAAGAGCTATAATGTAGATGTAGAAAGTACATTTGATTGTGGATGATGCATTGCTGCGGACTACGGAAATCTTGCTCAACAAATCAGCAGAGAAAGTAAACTAAAATCTCAAGTAAGTAAAAGCGTGGTTCACTTTTAGCATTGCCAAAATTGACTATGACGGTTGTAGTATGTTTAGGCTCCATCATAATATAATGATAGCCTGGATATATGCACAGTAATATATCAAGCGCCATGTGAATATGCAAACCAGGCAAATAATATATGGTAAAAGGGTGTGTATTTTAATTAATTAGGAACGGAACACATAATATATTCTGAATTTAGGTGAGAAATGGAAACTGCTTACGTATAATATGTACAACTGCAAATAGTTTTCATTGAAGGAACTCCAACTCTAAACTCTTTTCCTTGTAATAATAATAAAAATAAAGAGGGACATTACATATAACATAACATAGGAGAGAGAGATGGGTATATAGGGATTGTGAAAGTATCAAGTTGGCATATGTGTTCTATATAATTAGATCTTGGTGAGGTTTTCAGCGTGTTAAATGTCTCAAGTCTTAAGAGGAGCTTCCTGAGCAGCATTCTTTTTAATCCCCTGTATTATTCTTTTTATTAATTTGTTGGAAATGTGAATATTTTTTGTGTGAGTCCTATTTTGCCCATGCAGTCCGGAGAGCGACATGGAAATGACTGGGAGAGTGTATGTAGAGGGAGAAGACAAAGTAAATTAGATGATAAATATGAGGCAGTGACTCGAATAAAATTAAACATTGTCTGTGGTTCTTCAGCTAGCTTTCCCCTCCTTTGACTCTTTATTATCTCCATCTCTGTATTTTCCCTTTAGTCTGTCTTCCTTTGTCGGTTGTTCCAGTTCAGTGTTCCTCTCCTTATAGCTCCCACACATCACATCCTTTTGCATTGAGTCTCCAACAAAGAAATATAGAATCAAACTACCACCGTTCTCTCCGCTCTCTCCATGCTCCTCGCACTCTGACTACTCTACATATTACGTCCCTATGCACATACTTATGTCCGGATAGCATGGAGGAGTGAGGGCGTCTGTGCTTAAGGAATGAAGTTACCAAACTTGTTCCTTCTTTTACCCTTCCCCCTTTTCCCCATCAAATTGCATAGATGAGAGGATTGCATCGTCATCGTCAACGCCATGCCATATCCGCCTTGCCATTCGTGGTCGCTCGTCGGTCTCAAGTTCCAATGGAAAAGTAAGGCAATGAGGAAAGTTTAGTGCGCTCCTTCCACTTCTACTACTTCTTCTTCTTCTTCTCTTTCCCGACCCGACCGACGACAACCAAATCATTGGACCCGCACTTTCTCTACTTTCACCTACTTTCTCCATTTCTACAGAGTTTCTTTTCCTAACTGTGTAGCGTTGTAGTTAGTTCCTAAGCGATGCGATACCATGCAATGCGATGGTTTACAATAAGCCCTGCCAATGCCAATCCACTGTATGCCTTCTCCCTGTTCTCATTCTCCATCTCCACGCGCTACATATAAATCCCATTCTCATAATAAGAATAAGACTCCGAGATGGAAACGGAAAGGAACTTCCTCTGCCTTCTTAGCCTTCAGTAATAGCAACCATGGCACATTGGGGAATGGAGCAAATTCCAATCCCAATCCAACAAACGCCAGTTCAGGATACAGCTACATCCATAGCTCCGTGTATGCACAAGACTCCGGCAAACCAAATACTGTATATGCTAGACAAAAACTTGACTCGCTTTCTCCGAGTGAGAGTCATATTAGAAAGTCTACACATGGAAATATCAAGCGTACAAAATGGTCTAAGGACCTTTCAAACAATAAAAGCTATAGTTTGAAGTAGAATAATGTACGCAATTCAGTGTAACCGAGACCTAGGGAAGGAAGGGCAAATTACATTGAATTTTCACAAGTTGAACTAGAAACCAACTGGTAGGAGTGGTGTTAGTGGTAGTGGTAGTGGAGCTGTCGATTCGGGAGCATATATAGCATCAGCCTAGCGTTGCACATTATTTACCACAATAGCAATCGCACTCTTGGAACGTCTTGAAAAATTTCACTGCCTCAACTCCAACTCTATTCCGTTTCACCTGGGCTTTCTCTCTCTCTCCCTCTCTCTCTCGGGGTCTGCATACCCATGTCTATATATATACATATGACTACTGTATAGGTGAGGTCTGATCTAGCCTATATACATATATAGTCTGGTCTCGTTTTTATGTAGCTATGTGTCTTATAGTACACTGCTACGTTCCTAGTCTCCTTTCAACTTTTTCGTTTTCGTGAATGGGAACACACTGCATATTTACAGATACGAGTACGATACAAACTTAGCATTAAAGTAGGGACGTCACGTTCAATGGTTCAATGTTACGACATGAGCAGACACATATGACCAGACCTCTAAACTCGACACGGAAACAGTAACGGTGGAGTACATATAACATAAGTTTCTACTTTGCCCTTCGCCTTATGCTGGGACCGCTGCCGGTGCTACATAGTCTTTTGGTTCAGGATCATTTACACCCTTATTTTTCTTTCCACTTCCACCATTCCACCCTCACGTTCCCGTCCACCTCCCATGCTGGTCATGCTAAGTCCTCCTGAGCGAGTGTACCACTCACATTTTTGACTCCTTCTACTTTTTATTCACTTTCTGTAAGATGGACTTAATTTATATTTCTTCTACATCTGTGTCTACGTCTGGAACGCTGGGTGTTAGATGTAGGTAGATACAGAGTACAAAGCTAAGTGAAGGAGGTCCCATTGTGTGTAATCATCATGTATACGTTGTGTAATTATATGTAGTAGCAGTATTCTGCAGTTCCTATAGTATTGCTAATGTTGCAGGGACATTCATTACAGTCTACATTAATTTTATAAGATTCATTTCTTCATTTTCGGAGACTAAGTTGTGTCTATTTCCTCCCAACTTTCTTTCTACGTCTCAACGTTTCTTCATCATGCTACACACTACACACAACAAGCTTGAGCAGAGAGTATCTTTTTTAAACTTTTAAAAATGTTTTCTACCGTATAGTGCTTTGTGCCTTGTGTCCTTAGATTTTGGGTTGATGTTGAATTGAATTGAATGGAGAAAGGAATGAATGAATACTCAAGTTTGAATTTCCTTCCAGTCATCCATGATTTTAACGACTGGAGGAGGAACTCTGAAGTTTTTGTAATATATTATAATGTACCTATTATATGTACACATGTCATATTCTGGGATTCGCATTATATTATTATACTTTCCTCTAGTTTCTAGTTTTTGAATTCTAGCTCAAACTAAACTCTTCACGTATACCTGAAAGTATCAGCATGAACAAGTGAAGGAGAGCGGCTCACTGAGGGAGGAAATAATAAGATATTATGTGTAGGTGCATAGGTTAGATAAATATATTATCATAATATATACTCGTACAGGTGGTTATAGGCATAGCCGCTCCGTATAGGAGTGTGTCTGGGTAAAGGGTCCTGAATACAAAATAAAAGCATTGAATATTATTGCTGTAGTAGCAGTTGTATTTAGTATAGCAATAAACCTACATTGCTCGTAGACCGTAGAGACCTAGAATTTTCTCGGCAGACTTTCTTCGCCTCTTTCTTCTTCTTCTTTTAGTCTTCAATATGTCTTTTCATACGCCATGCAAATGAGGTATTGTACAAGTACCACTGCTTCTACTTCTACTCGAAATCCAAAACTGAGCCCAAATATGGATCCGGATGTCTAGTGTCTATAGTACGATACTGTTATGTACCTACTGTATTATACTGTAAAAAACACTACTGAAATATCTGTAGGATGCAAATTCAAAATGAGGTGCTCATGAAAACAAAAAAATGTGAGGCCCTTAAAAATATTGTAAACCTGAAATACCTATGTCATTTTAAAGGATGAGATTCCAGATTCTTAGATCAATATGCCCTATAGCCTAGACTCGTATTGTGAGCCTTTAAAATAAAAACATGGTATTTTCACCCGTGTTTCCTCAAAGGTCCACAAAGCAAAGAGTCAGAAATAAATAATTTGAAAATGGAAAAACTCGAGCTATTTTTAAGAAAACGTGTATAAGATTTTAAAGCATGCATTTACTTAAGTGATTTTTTGTAATTTTTATCATTCATTTTTTAATTGCGTTAAAATCTGTAAGTACAAAATTTTCTTGTAACCAGGGACTTATTGGTTCCTTTTCTTTTGCTTCGCATGGCAGACGTAACAAAAGGTAGAAAAATATTGCAATATAAGTTATACATCATTGGAACGGCAATGATTAGTAGCATCTAATTACATTTCAAGTGAATCAAAATCTTGGCAATTTTTGAATGGTTCATTTTGTTCATTTTTTCTGAAATACTGATTCCAAGCCGATTTGCCACTCTTAACTAGTAAAAGTGAAAGGCAGGTTGTGGTGCTGTATTTAAAAATATCAGCCTCAGACTCATGACATTGTATCGTATAGTCTTGATTAATATTCGAAAAATTTGATACAACAAAGACAAATAAATATACTTCAAATACCTTCATTGTAAAATTATCTGTTTTTCCATCCCTACAAAATTCGTAAAATTACACGTGAATATGTTGTGTCATATTATTCCATACACTATTCATTTACTGATATTATCTATAGCTGAAGCATAAAAAATTATTGAATATTTTAGAACCCATTAGATCATGCTACACACAACAAGTTTGAGCATAAAGTGTATTTAAAAAAAATTTAAATGCTTTAAAATTGCCAAATATATATAATTATGATGGACAACTTTATTGCTATAAATGGCGAGTTTCATTTGGTTTCGGCCTTCAAACAGTGCCACACTCAATGAGCTTCAGAAAATAAAGAACAATAGCAATAGCCGCCGTGAGTACTGTAAGTGAACATCGTTCTTGGCAGAGTTGACAATAAATAATGTGGATATAAATGATCACAGACACGTACGCAGTTTACCTGGAAACTTTTGTAAATCCCTAATAAGTAATAGTACACGGAAATCAAGTTAATGTATTTTTATTGTAAGAGATTGTCATCAGTATCAGCAATAATTGTGCAGTACTCCAAAAACTGCTGTATACACTATAGTACTAATATTAATGCCTCTTGCGTAAGTACAAGGCAAGAACGGGCTGAAACGTGGAGAGAGCGAGAGAGAAAGCACCGTATCTTTCTCTCTTCCCACTTCCACCTGTCTGTGTACACAATAACAGGAATTGAAAGGTAAGAAGTTGTTCAATTGTGTAGGTAGGTACATGTATGTGTATACATACGGATACACTGCACAACACTACACGGTTGTCACTGTAGTTTATTGTTGCCTCTCGTTCGCTCCTTCGTTCCCATTCCCGTCGACTTGCGTGTAATCGTGAGGACAACATGGACTGGAGCGAAAGGGAGGAAGCGAGCATGCAACTTTCTTTACCTATCTTGTATGCCCAGCTATGCTTTCTCTCCCTCTGCTACACTTACTATGCTTCCTCCACTTCCAAACCTTGTCCATACCTCTTTCTTGTCCTACACTTTACTAGTCCAGTTTATCTTTTTCTTTGAGAAAGTACTTTAAAAGTAGGCAGTAGTAGTAGTGGACGGGGGAGGACCTTATAACGTATACCATATCATGGCCCAGTATATGCATGGATCACATTTGGATCTGTGACCGTCTGATGGAGAGAAAGCAGTATGTATTTGGTGATGGTGAGTGAGCGGCGGAAAGGGTCGTAGTTGGACTTGGACTTGGACTCTCGTGTATAATATGTAGCAAGCCATCATGCTAAGGACTACGGACTACGGAACACGGACTACGGAAGGAGCCGGGTCATATAAAAGGAATTCTGTGGAGCCAAAGGCTATGAACAATTTTCTCTCACAGTCTCTAAACTAAGCATACGATAGTGCACAGTTGGCTATGATACTATACCATTCCATTCCATTCCCAACCCGCAGTTATTCTAACTCAGCGGACAAACATACATGAGCAGAACATAGAACGGAGGAGAGAGCTGGGAGTGAGAGCCAGGGAGAAAGCTACACACTCCTCTCTACTACTACTCCTATAGCCAAAATATACACCATATGTACCTACGTGGGCATGAAGAGAGAACGAGAAGAGCTTTTGGGCTCTATTGATCTGGACGTGTGAGCATGTCACGAGAAGACTAGGCTCACTTGAATGTAGCCAACGAACCCGGAGTATTTGAAAACCCGGGTAAAGGCGGCGAACACTGGGGAAACTATGAGCTAGAACCACTACTACTTCTACTACTACGATACGACAAGCATACAGCTATACATGTTGGACTGTATAGGTAAACACATAGACGAAACTTACCAACATACTACATGCCTACTATGTCCATATAGTGCTAACCCCTTATCCGTCAACCGTCTTTTAACAGAGGCATATATAGCCTTACTATCAAACCATAGCTTTTCTCTATACTCCTCTACTTACGATGTAGCCCATTATAATATTCTATGGGAGGGTACAGTATAGGGTCCATACGGACGGCATGTTATACCACTCAGGATGAAGAAAGAAAAGGCTTTCATTTTATCATGCATGCATATTATACGATTAGGACAGTAGCACAGTGGAGTCATACCCGACCCGGTGTACTACTCCCGGAGCATGCATAATACCCCTATGACACTCGCACATGAAATACATGGCGTAATATGGAGCTATATGCTCCAGGTCCACACATCGCATGGCCTATAACTGTTCACAGTGTAGTTGTCGTGTAATGTCGTAGTGTATGTGCATGTGTGTAGTGTAGTAGGACGAGACGGAGACTAACTAGTGAGCATGGATCCGAACGTAGGACGTAAAAGTGCAGATAAAACTGGGCTATTCCAATTCGTTATTTCTTAATGGCAACATAGCCAGGTGCATATGTACTCTTGCGTGGAGGAGTGGAAGTGTATTTTGTGGAGTATACCTTCCCCCGTTGACTGGGATAAGACGCTAAAACCAAGACGTCCCTATTGACATTAGGTGTACATAAATTGGCTTGAGCTATATAGATCGATTCCACACATTATATACCTTTGCATACGGCATAGCAGTGAGAGTGGAGATGGAAGGAACTTTGTTAGAGGACTGGGTCGCTCCTGCTCCAAGCCTACCTACCTATGCCTATACCTAAGTATTTACAAGGGAAAAAGCACATGGGAATATCGACACAACACATTCGCCATATCACTTTATGGCTGTATCAATGACACGAATTGGGAAAGTGAGTTGGCTGAAATTGTGAGGAGCCCAAGCACCGCACCAACCAGCGGTACTGGTGCCGGTGCCGGTACCGGTACCAGTATCACAGGAACAGGAACAGGAACAACGTACCTACCTACTAGGTATTCTTGTATACGTGCATGTCTATGACCTCTCTCTTATTCCACCATACCTATACGCCTGTATTGCCTATAGTTTTATAGCGCAGTCTACGCTCTATACCCCCGTCAGTCCTATCGAGTGAGTCAGTTAAAGTTGAATCAGCCTTGGTGTTAGCAGTTTCACAATGTACAAAATCAGTCTCGCAAAACTCATACGCGTACACGTTCACGCTCAAGTACCGAGGTAAAACCCACTACCGTGTCCTACTACTCCAACACAACACAACATGCCATGCTTTGCCGTACCTGCCTTAA
Source organism: Dicyrtomina minuta (assembly GCA_949802685.1). Classification (NCBI taxonomy): domain Eukaryota; kingdom Metazoa; phylum Arthropoda; class Collembola; order Symphypleona; family Dicyrtomidae; genus Dicyrtomina; species Dicyrtomina minuta. The sequence continues at coordinate 71,538,553 of OX461808.1, read as the reverse complement.
GGAAATACGCGAGTATGAATTTCCATTCTCTGGATAGATTTCCACATCCGAGTTTTGAATAGGACAAAAAAGCTCCAAGTCCAAGTCCATATTAACGCAATACAGACTCAAAGGCCGAAACTGAGTGAGAAGCAGAAACGGAAACCAAAACCAACTGGCTACACAAAACCATCTAATAGAAATCTAAAATAAAATATCTACAAAAGTACAAGAGAGTAGTAGGGGCAGCAGCCGGAGACTGGAGCCCACATGCCTCCCGCGTCCACGTACAGATATTTAGTTTTGAGTTTTGAACTGCCACTATTTGCCCTATACACACGGCCCGTGTGGTTCCTTCTGCACTGGATTGGCACTCACTGTGTAATAATGTGTAATGTAGGCAGGGGTATGGGAGACGGGGACGGAAGAGTAAAAGAGACTTTGGGTACGTACAACTAGAGCTTTAATTTCCACAACAGAGCACGAAGGATGGTGATAGTAGACGGAGAGTTTGGAAGGAGTCGTAGTCCGTAGTAGTAAGTGTAAGTATCCTCACATACACATGCTATGATCTCCCCTATATATCCTATATGATACTATATGCTCTGCCTCGAAGAAGTTGTGAGTTTGCCTCCTTTTCCCTCCTGCTTCGCAGTCGAAGAGCAGAATGCCGATCCAGAGCCAGGACTTGTGAAGGGAGTGCAGTGTGGTAATACTACTCTCCTGGCTGGGTAACTCTGTCTCGGTCTCTCTCAAAACTCACTACTACTATATATTAGCACAGACGAAAGCCTTGTTCCCCATGCTGGTAGAGAGACGACAGTGGAAAGAGCTGCTCTTGCTCCTACTACTCCTACTACTTCTTCTTCTCCTACAACAGACCTCAACGCCAACAGCCGAGTCTTCATTATTTCCCTTCCTAGGTCCTCGTCCTTCCCTGTCCTGAACATCCCCAGAAGCAGAACAGAACCAGATCCAGATCCAGATCCAGATCCAGAGTCAAATCCAAATCCCAAACAACACGACAGTGTCTCTCTGAGTAGCAGTATCTCCGTCTCTCTCTCTCTCTCTCCTCCCATGCCAAATCTAAATCGGAAGCCAGAGTGAGAGAGCAGGACTAAAATCAACCGAGAGCTCAGCAACTGGAAGGAGCATTCAACATTCAATTTGGATTTGGATTTCCTCGTTAGAAATCCATTTGATCAGATCAGAGTTCATAAAAGGAGTAAGCTCAAGGAATACAGATAAGAAGCCACATGAATTGTTGAGGGTTGCTCCACGTCTTACGGCTCCCTTGTCCCGGACAGTCTACACAGTCTACAGTCCGTACTGCCGGGGAGTGAGCGACTTGAGGAAAAAAGAGAGCGACAGGCGACTACCTACAACTTTTTTCCCTGTCTTCATCTTCATCCACTTTGTTCTCCATTTCCAGGAGGCAATCCCCTCAACTCCAATTGTGATTTGTGTTGTGTGGTAGGACGTGAAGGGAAAAGCGCTGGACTTCTTCTCACTGCCTGCTCCGTGGTCACTTGTAGGTATAGTGCCTCAGCAGGGAAAGACAGTGAGCGCCGCAGAAAGTTCGACAGGACAAGTGAAGCTTGAGCCAAATCGGGAAAAGTCGAAGAAAAGGATCGAGAAAAAAAAGTCGAAGCTATGACGGAGCAAAAGTCGTCAAGTGATGATCTGCCGTCTGATAGGAATACAGATACCGCATGGGTTGCTGTCTGGATGTCGTCGGACCGTCTCATGTAGACATGTTGGGTCATCATTGATGTGCTGCTGGGCTGAGACTATAGCTTCAGCTCCACCACTACTACTACTACCCTCTCCTCCAACTCCGTCCTGACTGATAGCTCCTTTGACTACCACCATCACTTTGACTTGTCCTTGTCGCCCTCATTCATGATCATGATGGAGCGAGACAAAGTGAAAATCATAAAACTATTTCCGAGCCCCGTAGCCACTACACCAGTCACAGTCACAGTGCGGAGTGCGACTCGAGTCGAGGCGAGGGATGGAATATGAGACTCTCCACAAGTGCAAAATAAAAAGGAAATCATCAAAAAAGAGAAGCAGCAGCAGCAGCAGCAGGAGCAGACGAGGAGGAAGGAGATGCTCTCTCCTCCTAGACACAACACACCGTACACCGTATATAGCGTACCATTTTGTGTGTGTGATTTGATTGATTGTGTCATAATCGGCTGTTGATTACACCCTCCATGGAGAGACTCATCTATCTTTGTGTACACATGGCCATGGGGATGAGGATTATGGAGAGGAAACTTTGAGCAGCCCCTCCATACTACACTCCATCTATAATCTTCATTAAATAAATCCACCAAGAATTTCAACCTGAACAAGTTCATATTATTATGTGTCTCTGTCCACCACATTTCCACTTCTAAATCTACGTCTCCCCTATAAATAAATAAAAACAAATCAACTCTTTTTTTTGTGGGTGACCATTATTAACAGTGGATACATGGAGATAACAAATAAGTTTTGAAGACTTGCCAACAAAGGCACAATTAATACTAATAAATGTGTAGAAATGAAGTGAGGCTCATAATAATTTTCTGATTCTATTCTACAGAGAATTTATTATTACTTTTGTTTTATCCCCGAAGGAGAAATTACAAAAACATTTTAGGACTCGACTCGAGATTGCGTGATTTGATTTAAATGTTATTTACAATTAAAGTGACCGAACCAAAAATACTATAATACTATATAGTGAGCCATCTGAAGAGGAAGAGGTGTGAGGAATAGACCGGGAGGGGGAGGACTTATTTTCCTGGTTGTTTCTTCCTTGTCCGTTTTTTCTTATTCCAATTTGTCAGCTTCATCCTCACAATAAGGGAAGCAACAACAACAACAACAAGAGCCCCACAACAGTTGTCTCCTTGTCTCGCATTCCCATCCCAAAAATCTATTTCCATTATATACAAATATTTCCATACAAAGAGAGCAGCTGATGATGAGACTTGAAGAATAAAAATCGAAATCTGGAGAGGTCCTGTCCTACACTCCTCTACCTTCATGACGCTCATATGACCTGGATTCCCAATCCACATTTCTCAACGCTCATTTCTTCTACACGTGCATACACAGAGACACATGTACATCCTCCGCCCCTCGTCCTGTAACAATCAGAAAAAAAAATAGACACGTATATTATTATTATTATTAGAAATAATATATGAATACACGGAATAAAAGTGTTAAAAAAAGTACACACTCATTGTATGGTATGGTATGGTGAGCCTGTGTACATATATATATATCTGGATTTGATAACATTAGCTACTTTACTCTTTTTTCGAGTGTGTTAGTGCTTTTTGTGAAGGGCTGTATATGACTTGACTCTCTGTCATGCTCTCCTTTCCTCTTTGCCTATAGGGTATATAACATCCGTGTAGGCTGCAATGCTGGTTCTGGTTGTTACTACTGAGGTGGGATAAAAGCTCAATTGAGAATTGAGCATTTTTTTTCTTCCTCTGCCTCGTCTTCGTCTTCGTCTTCGTCCTCCTGTTTCTTCTTTTTTGCGTGAATCGAATATCAGTCAGTTGTACCTACGCTCCGGCTACACGTACAACGTACGACGTAGGACGTACAACTTACACACACAAAAACAGACGGCTACGGCTACGACTGAAGGCAAGCGGTATTTTCTCCCTTTATTTTTGGTTTAGGTTTCGGGTTGGAAAAATCAATTTTGTAAATTTTCAAAAGGATCCATCCTTTCCATATATATGTGCTGCACATGGACTATATATCCGCAACGTATTTGGATTGGTGCAAAACAAAACGTATAGGTAGGTATGTAGGTAGGTATAGGGGCTATATATGCTCTGCTGAGAAAGTTTTTAAGGATTATATTTGAACAAGATAATAATATGGCTACTCCAAGGATAAGAACTAGAGTCCGAACCTCATACCACCACCGATAAAGATAGTTGTAACAAAACAAAAATAGTGCAATGTGCTAAACTTCTTCTGGACGCTTGAAAAAAGCAATGTACAAGAGATAGGGGAGCTATACAACACATAGCGAGTTTTGAGGTAAAAATAAGAATAAAGGGAAAAAGAAGTTTATATGTAATTACGAAATTACATAAGGCAGAGCGCCATAGTATAATATGGAGAGAGTGCTTCTACTTAGAAAGTGTATAGCGTACTTTAATGAAAATATATTCTAAAGAAGAAGAAGAAGAAGGAGAAGAAACAAGGGAAGAAAAGAAGGGAAAGTATATAGAGTATAGTTGTTAAAAAATGAAGAATGTGAGCCAGTTCCATCTCCATTACTAGGGATCTTGAGGGAATCCTCACTCCAATTGAGACGAACAAATCAGAACGATGAAACGGAGAAAATTCAATTTTCCCTTGTTTCAAACTTTCACTCACCGCAACAACAACAGCAGCAGCAGCAGCAGTTTTTTCTACTTTCTCTTCTGAGCCGGGCAAATAAGAAAGTAGTGAGAGAAGTCAGAAGTGAGAATAATAATTAAAATATTTTCAAGTTTGTTTCGGAATTATATATACCTTTACATATATATATGATACATTATTTGCATTTCCATGAACCAACGCTCCAACAAACTATCCCTTTCTCCAAAGTTTTCTACTAATTCAACCATATAGCTACACATCATATTTATGTGCTCACTGTGTACACAACCCGTGAAGGGACCTATAATATATCATGCAACTTTTGACTTTCTCCATGCTCAATGTGTTGTGTGTGTCTGCTTGTCTGCTCCCTGTATACTAAACTAAAATGAAAATGTTCTCTCAAGCTGCTCCTGGTTTTGGGCTGGGAAAGAAGAAGTGACTCCAAATAAATACCCACACACACACACACATACGAACATAAGAGTTTTGGTCTCTGTAATAATTATTACTCAGCAAATTAAAATCATAATTTGAAACAGTTTAAAATACTATTATACATTCTGACACTCTCAACATTTGGAGAGGGACGCGACTACTGTGCGAATTGAGACCGCAAAACCCCAACTAAATCAATAGTAATTATTGATTAATTAAAATTTAATTATTGAGGGGGAAGTAAGAAAATTTATCGCTATGATGCAGGCATTAATGAGCAATGTTTTAGTCTCGTGTGCTCTCGTCCTCATTACGGCAGCAGGCTTAGTGACAAATGGTGGGATGACAGCTACAGCTGCTACAACAGTAATTGGTGGTAGTGGTGGTGGTGGTGGTGGCGGTGGCCTAGCTTCATTCTCATCTGCTGCTGCTCCTCCTGCTACTGACCAAAGTGTTCATTACTACAATTCCCTGGATCCACCAACAGCGTCTTCAGAAGGAGCCGTCTCCACTCCATATTATTTAATGGACCGTACCAAGAGTGGAAGTAATGGGAAGTCCCGGACCAAAATAGTAGGGAGTAGTAGTGGGGGTGGGGGGATAAGTGATTTAAAAATGTTTTCCCCCAAAAACACCCCGAGTCGTGATGGGAAACAAGGACAACAAGAACAAGAGGGCCACCCTATTAGTAGTGACCAGAGTAGTGTAATTGTTGGCTCTGGGAGTAGCCGTCGAGGGGGTGAGAAAGTACTTGGGAGTTTGGATGTAAAACAGCAGCAGCAACGACGACTCCAGGTTGTTGCTCCGCTTCCGAATTTGTCCTTACCCGTGAAGATGAGTCGTGCTAGTGGTGGTGGTGGTGGTGGTGGTGGTGGTGGCGGGAGTTCGAGTAGACTTATTGTGGGGCCCCCTCCTACTGGCGGGAGAGGCGGGGGAGGGACTGAGTCGGGGCTCCGGGACACGCGGAGGCAGGGTAGTCTGGGTATGCTTCGAGAAAAGCGACTCGATGAGCCCAGTAGTCGGAAGAAGAAGAAACACTCAATCTACATTGCGGGTTTTTTCCCAACGAGCTTCAATGTGTCCGAAGGAAGTGTGGGACGGGGTGTTCTCCCTGCCGTCCGCCTTGCCGTTCATCATATAAATGAGAATCCGGAGGTGCTTGACGACTACGTTCTTCACATCAGCTGGAACAATACCAAGGTGTGGCTCCCGCCTTTTACATTTATTTGATTTCATGCACGATTTACTCTGTCAAAGTACCTTATGCATATAGGCAGATAGGAGAGGGATCTCCTTTATAGCACTTTCCCCCCTATACTCTCTCTATATATATGCACACACTTGGTTTAGTTTAGTGTGAAAATTATTTTTAACGTTTCAGCTTTTTTTCTTCTCTCTCACCAAAATCCATGATGTATGTAGAAAATTTCTCACTCTGACTACCTATCCTTCGAGATTTCGATTTCCTCAATTTTTCCTCATTCCCTCCATTTGAAATACTCTCCCGAGATCTTTTATAGGCACTCCCGTATAAAAGTATGAACACATATAAGTACTCACACATTCGTCTCCCGTTTAATGTATTTTATCGATAAGAAGAGCGAAGTGTCTATAGTGTGCCTCGTCCTCGTCCTCGTCCTCCAGTCCTCCAGTCGTCTGGATTGAGGAAGGATAAAACGGAATTCCAAAACGGGCGAAATTTCAACCCGCCCACGACCTGAGAGTGCAGTACGAAGACAAGCAGAGGGAGAGAGAGAAAGAGAAAGAGAGGTTATCCTTTTTAGTATATCATAACTTCATTAGTGCTCCACCCACTTGAAAATGAAAATCTTGAAATGTGCATAAATTGTGAATGAGGTCGGGAAAGGCCTAGGAAATAATACTGATATCTCAATCCCCATTTCCCCATTCCCATTCATACTCCCTCAGCAGCAGGAGCAGCCGCTTCATCCTTCCCAAGGTTTCTTCCCTTTTTTGTGATCCAAAATCCGAAATCCAGGGGTATTATTGATAAGGGAAACCCGCAAGTTTTTCCAACCCATTCCAAGCTTATTTACGGTGACGGTAACTATTGTCATTATTTTTTTCCAACTATACCTTACCTACCTACTTACATAAAATGTGGCTGCATATGCACAGGAGGAGCGAAATCCGTCAGAGGAAGAGAAATCATTAATGAAATGTCGGCATAGAGTGCGGAACATCTAAGCGCCGCTGTTGTTCAGCATATTTCTCTCGTGTTTGGTATTCACTTTAACTTTCCGACACTTCTTCTTGGTGTTCAACTTGGGTTGTATGCATCTACATGTATACATGTAGGAAGGTTAGTTTGACTATTTGGCTCCTATGTCTTCCTATTTTGTAGGTACGTCTGCATACTGCATAGTTTAACTAATAGAGCGGGACTATAGGGATTCTTGCCCCAATTGATGGCAACCCAGATCCAAATCCAAAACCAAACCAAAACCAACCATCCAGCCAGTCAGTGAAGGAACTATGCACACAAGCCTTGAGAATGTCACTAAAACTCAAGATTAGTGAGACATTCCACGTTTGTTCCGGCAGACAGAGAGAAAGTGAGTGGGGAGGGGGGCACAGGGAACAGAGACCACGTTTTGGGTTAGATAAATCTGAAAACAGCTTCCAAGTTCTGTAATAGCTCTTGAGGCACTGCATTTCTCCACTCTGAGTCAGTCTCTCCTCTAATCTGTAAATAGCAATGGTATTTTTGACTTTAATTTAAAGTTTAGAGACTTGATAATTCATTAATCTTGTAAAGTTGCTCTAATTACTTGTAAGAGCTTAAAACTTAAGTTTAAGACGGGGAGAGACAGAAAGAGAGAGAGGGAAGAGCATAAAACGTAGAGAGGACCAGAAGGAAAAGATTAATCTCAAGTTCATCATCATCATCATCATCATCATCATGAGGAGGGCGAGCGACTGAGACAAAATCCTGGCACGAGGCATATATACCTTCATTGAATTTAAAATAAACTAATAGACAAAACCGAAGGATTTCCGTGAGGCACAGACAGAAAACATTTTTTTCCATGTACGAAGTAGGAAGGTACCGTAAAGTTCCCATTACAAGCCGGGTCTCTAATAGAAGCTGTGGGTTTCCCATAAGCGGTAAAGTTATTTTTTCCAAGAAGCTTTACGGTACATATTTGACGCAAACCATATAACATTACTTCTCGTTCAAAAACCTGGACTGTGTGAGAGAAAATGGGCAATTACCTGTTCTCCTCCTCAACCTGGCTGAGTTGAGTATAGAAATAGAAATAGAAACTTGAGTTGAGTAGCATTTAATGTACCTACATGACATTTTTCGTTTTTTCTATTTGGAAAATAATTAAATTAAACTGCGTGGAGCACTTAATATGATCATATCTTATCGGTCATCCATCAGCCATATCTTAGACGTTATTTGCATTTGCTGACTCAACATTGGCACGCTTGAGACATTCTTATCTTTCCCATGCGACCCGAGCCGATCCCGATAGTATCTCCCACCCACCGTCTCTACACTATTTTACACCAAAGTCCCTTCATGTTTCTGTCCTCAATGACAGATTCGAATTTCGAATTGTGCCAAACTTTATTATGTAGGTAGATAGGTACCTTTGCTTCTGCACACCACACATGAATCTAACTTAAAGAATCCAGTTGTTTTGTCAGTTTGTATGTAGAACAAAATAAATTGCCAAATTACAAATTTCTTATATATCGTCCTGTCTTAATTTTTGAAAAAAATATATATTAGTTACAGTGCGGAATCTGGCAGTAGAAATATGTGCCTTTGCTAATACCCTCATTAGAGACCGAGACCGAGACCAAGACTGATTGTGAGACCGAGACGGTATAAATCGAGACTAACGATGAGTCAGACTGGAAACATAAAAAATTACACAGTATTATATGTTTTAATACTCTGGAATTTTCCAGAAGAGCTAAATGTGCTAACATATTGTTGTAGTAGGGCTTTAAAAAACCAGGAGAAATATATTGTTTAAACGGCTCAAAGTTTTATTAAAAAGTAGGAGGATGTTAAGATGTATGTAGGTATAAAAATTAGTAGAAATTATCCAACCGCCAACTACTCTACTCTTCTATTTCCAAAATCCCCTATGCTACCTCAAGGACTTTGTGAAGATTAAAGATAGGCCGAATTTTACTTTTACGCTAGGACCTATATAGGGCCTATGGGGGAAGGTAATAGACGCAGCATAGGACATGGGACCTATTATGGGCGAAGGTACATTGTATTGTATAGTACCATGGAGTATGTAGGTAGCTACCTACTAAAAAATATTTGTGTAAAATACCGGATTTTGCTTTCGTAAAAAGTGTTTTTAGTTTTATATCGAGAGAGAGAGAGAGAGAGAGAGGGAAAAAGGTCCAATCCAAAGTGTGCCATATGAGACGAACGAGGAGACTTGAAGGAGCGAGAGACCACGTCTCGCATTTCTCTCGCCGCCGTCGTCGTCGTCGTCTGAGTGAAAAAAAAAGAAAATGCTAAAAGCATGATCGTTTCTATAACAAACTTACCTTCCCAAGGCGCCATTTTCCCGCTCTAACTATTTATATGCTTCCATTCAATTTTCAACAGCTTCAGTGTACACAAGGTATAAACGAAAAGATGCAAACTTTTCAGTTCCAGAAAAAAACTAGACCAGAACCAGACAATCTACGTAGGTACTATATAGGTACAATAATACTTCTTCTCTCCCTCTACAATTCCATAGGCTCTACTTCAGACTTGAGAGGTTTAGATTCCCAGTCTCAGCTCAATTCATATATGAGGGGTCTTGTCATTCCATCCATATCCTCACTACTACCACCACCACCACCACCAACCACCATACGGCCACAGCCACATAGTCGGTCGTCGTAGTTTAACTTGAAGTCTCCATATTTTTTTTCATCCTTGGTTGGCTTATTCAGCTAAGGTTTGGCGATTCTCTGAGTAGATTTCCTTCCCCTCCGCGCCACTGTACATATCATTACACTTATGTACCTAATGGTACTTTATGTGACTGTGTGTGACTGTGTGTAGTTTGGAAGGAAAAAAAATTCGGAACTGGTTAAAATTTTGAAACTTTTGAAAAACTTTTCTCTTCTTCTTCTTCTTCTTCGTCGACTCTGGGCACACATCATAATATTGAGTTGGAAGTTTCCAAATGGTTGCACATTTTTTAGGATTAGTCACTTGAGTTCTTCAATCAGCGCTATGTAGTTTCTATCCCTATATCTATACACAAGTCCATGTCCTCACTCTACGTCTACCTACGTCTGTACATATACTCACCATCATCATGCTGGTCTGGCTGGGTTGATTATGAGCAACTAAATTTTTATTAATTTCAAATTGTGGAAAATGCAACTGGATTTCTGGATTTCTGGATTACTTTCCTTTCCCTTATAGAGTCTCGAGTCAGAATTCTTTTTTTTAATATTCAGATTCTTTCTTTCTTTTTTCTTCTTCTTCTTTTTCTTTGAAAATCTATTTTGCCCTCCCTAAGGAGTTGCTCTATACTTGTGTGTTTTTTTTATAGGCATGGTGATATAAACTGTGTAGCCAGTATGATTAACTTTCCCTTGGAAATGGTTAGCAACACACTCTAAGTTTGTGTGCTTAGTTTGTGTAACAAATAGGGAAAAGATGTGGGAATGGTAGATGGGCCGGGGCAGGGATAGGGACAGGGACAGAGTTTTGGGCTTTGAGTTGAGTAATTGGCAAATTTGTATCCACCAATCACCATTCTAAATTCTATCCTACTCAAGGGTGAAGGGTTGAAGGAGCTTAAGACATTTAATTAATGTAATTTGATCATAATTTAAAGTGTTTCTGTCTTCGGTTTTGAGGGATATGTTCCCTATGGTTTTTGAACCTTTTCATTTTTCTCACTAGTCAGCCACACACACACTCACACATACGGAGTTCAAGATTAAAGTTTAAACGATTAAACGTAGTAGATTTGTAAATATGGAATGGAAGGCATAGTGTATATAGAACATAGGATATACAGAGCGTAGAAAATTTATTATGTAGAAGTGTTTCCTTTTCTTTCCTTTCTTTTATTTCTGTTTTTTCTTGGTACTTTTTACCGTTGTGAAGGAAGCATAGGACTTTGCATTAAAAAGCAAAACGATAAAAAACCATTAGTATATCTATGCTATGTTGAGAGTCCCTTGACTCGTGAAATAAGAAACGGAAAACATTCTCGCCTCTTTACACACACAACCTTATAGATTTGACGGTGAAATTTGCTCAGTGTAAAACCCCAATCTATCATCTTGTCTGGAGAAACAAGAACGCAATATGAAATTAAGCACATTTGTAATGCTAATTTACACGTCTCAAGTTTAGCATGACTCTGCGTCGCCTATATATACTATACTACTGCATTCCTATATGCCTCTGGCGGAGCGACTCGTGCTGGCTGGAGCATATGACGTTCTATCCGATTACGCGGCCTTCTACGCGGCAACAACGGGAGTTAACGGGAACTCGGTAGGTCGGTCGTTCCGTCGGCCCTGACACACAAATGTAAATGTGGATGAATCCCTCAACGCACCGCTTTTAGAGAGGAATTTGCTTTATCCCGTACGCCGTGTACGCACACGATGACGATGACGGGAGCCTCCATGTATATATTCCTCTCCATTCCTATTTCGTATATTTCGTATTCTTTTCACTCGCTGGGCACTTACACATTTATCAAAATTTCCCTTGGTACATTTTGACGAATTCTTGAAATGAAATGCGCTCCCAACAAGAAAATATTTACACAGGCAAAAAAGACAAACAAATTGGTAGTGGTATGACTCAAATGTAATTTTTTAAACCGTGACGTCTCCTGGTCTAGTCCTATACCCTATACCCTATACTGTAGACTCCGTATAGACTGGAGGCTGAGTTTTTTTTAGCTATTCCTATTCCTGACTTGGCTGAGTTGGGCTGGGCTGGGCTCCTGTCTCTTTCCCTTGTGACTTGTGAGCAGGCAAATTTATTTATTGTTATTTCAGCAATTTCAACTTTCCTACCGTTTACCGTTGTTGGTGTTACAGTTTACTTACAGTAGTGCAGAGTACCCTGTTTCTACTTGGGTATTTCCATAGTCTCTGGTTGATTTTTAAGTAGTAGGTTTCTAGTTCAGTTTTTCCTCTTTTATGAGGTATGATTTTCGATTTAAGAGGGTTTAAAAAAATGTGTCTACTCTAAAAACGTTGACTCTCCAGTTCCAGACAGAATTGTGGATTTCAATACAGTATAATAATATTAGACTTGGTTTATTCGTATATTACATCTTCTGAATACTGGGCATAGGGCTTGTTTTGCATCTTCAAGAAGGATATTTAATACATTATGCATATGGGATCTCCGTCATACAATAAATCTCCGAGTCCAAGTACTACTTCTACTACTGCTACTACTATTACCTACTCGTTCCCGCGAGTTTGAGAGTATATAGGATTATTGTAAAAATAATTGAAACATACTGTAGGTCGCATTTCATTCCTGTACACGTCCTTTAGATCCGGATTATCCATTTAGTTCACACGACTCAAACAAATTTGTTTTCACATTCAAATGGTTCATGTGTTCTATGGTTAGATTTGGAATTGGAGTTGGTAGTTTTGTATAGTTTACGAGTGGGAAGAGGGAGAGAGAGAAAAAATGGCTCTGTAGAAAATCTAAGCGCTGACTTTGACCGAGCCGGCTATATGGCGGCTTGTAAATAAAAAAGCATGGTTAAAGTATCTGTGTACTAACGAAGATGAGGCAGTATACTAGGCAATAGTATAAGTATTAAGTGAGCAAAAAAAAACCCACGCTTGAGACAGTTTTTGTTATGTTAAAGAACCAGAGATCTTAATGAAGTGTAGGCACAGGACCTGGCACTGGCACTGGCACTGGGACCAACACCGGCCAAGCCAAGTTTTAGACGTCCTGTTCAAGAGAGTTCCTGAACCTGATTTTATTTTCCCACGTTATGTCAGCTAAATTGTCTACTTGTTAACGGTTAAAAGAGTTGAGTTAAAGTATATTCTAAACAGAACTAATGCTCAAGAACCTGCTCAAGCAACAAGTATGGGGACCAGGAGTATGTACATACATAATTGCATTTAATTATATGTACAGTTAGTAATATCATTTTTTAAGGTGCGATTAGCCTTGTACAAAAATACACTCGAAAAATGGCAGTGTCGGTGTCTGGTCTTAGGATATTTATATGGCTACATAATATGCTATAGGTCAGATGCACAAATTCAAGGTTTATGAGAATGCAATTTTCAAAATATATCTATATGGTTGCTAGTCAATTACTGGAAAAACGTGGGACTCCTCTCCTATGTTTAGTAATGGGAGTAATGGCATAATCAATCACCGACCATAAATAATGACATACTAAAATTCATTGGAACCACACGGCATCCCTCTGGGTGGTAAGGAAAGAAAGAACTGACTGCTCGAGTACTATGCATAGCGCTATGCAATTTATATTGTAATATTAAGTAGTCAAAATTGTAGACATTGCTGAGGGATACACGTAGTAAGTAAGTAAGTCGTATGTAATTACTTCTAGACGTAATTACGGTTCCTGGAAACTTCGTTTAGCTTGCATAATACGTCCCTGCCTCCCCAGGTAACGAACTATAGGATTTTATTTTGGCCGATTTTGATGTCAATCCGGTAGCATATAATTTTCTGCCTAGGCATCTAGTTTCACATACCCTATACATATTATATAATACATTTATTTATTTAAATGCCAGCTAATTGGCTGCTTTGGGTTGAATAATAATTGTCTGAAAATCAAAGCCATATAATATTATGTACAGCCTTCAATGTCAGGTTCTGGTTCTGTCTGGTACACAGTGCTATATAGAGCCATGGTCAAAACTTCAAAGTTTGATTAAGCCAGTGCAGTGGGAGAGAGAAACTGGCTCCAGCAACAAGGGGCATAGGCGACACCTAGGTCGGGACAGGAAAGTAGGTGTAGGTAGTGAAGCCATCACGTGGGGACTGGATGAGGAGTGCATGGTCTGGTAGTGGTGGTAGTACCAAAGCACTAGTGCCATCACGTGTAGACGGGATGGGCAAAGTATGATCTAGAAGGATCCGGGCCGTGGTATGGTAGGCATGAGCATACGACATGATCACGATCCCTACACAGTAGCAGGTATAAAGCTGCGTAGTGGAATATAGGGGACCGACCATGACCATTCAGGAAGATGAGGATTGGGGAGCAGGAAAGTAGGCTCGTAAGGATACGATAGCCAATCAGCGGCGGAAGGCAGGCTCGTATGTGGTTGATAGCCAATCACCGATCAGGTTAGGGATATCCGTAAGTGGGGTAGTTTGGGTCGGTCTTCAGGTTGAGGGCTCACGAGACGATGAGCATTAGGATCGATCCTCATTCTTTTGCCATACTCCAGGAAACACAGACACGGTGGAAGAAGCGTTCTGTTCGTGAAGTAGAAGTAGACCTCAGTTGTTAGGAGTGTTAATATAGTATTGGCTGTGTCGTTAGCCATTGTTGGGGTTTTAGTGTAATATAATTTTACAGTTATTATTAATATAAATAGAATAGTTTATTCCATATTTTGTACCGGGTAAACCGGGTATTTGTGACAGTGTATTCCCGACATATAAACTGACATTATTGTGGGTCGGATGACCGTGAAATGGATTAATAAATCGGTGTAATTGTGAGAGATTTTCCCCAGACATTACCGGTGTGCGAACCAACTTTCTGGCCTATGGCCGACAGCATATAGGGGGCTGTGTGAGACATTGTGCATCAGTGTGTGTTCATTCGGGTCCAAATTGCCCCGGTCAGATAGAGACATTTATACATACGTAGTATATAGACTTGGCTGGTCAGTCCGACCAGTCTCATATTGCCCATAGGTGCATCCTCTACCTCTAGACCGGACGAGCTTACCTTTGGAGTGCAAGTGTTGAGGGCGAGATACCAGCACGGGCACACGAGTGGGACATACTGCATCTCCAGGCCGCAACACGGAGCCATCATCAGATCGAGTGCTGAGGAGCAGTACTCGCAGGCCTTTACCAAGGGGACCGACCAGGAGCTTCGGACCGGAGCTCGAGGAGGGGGGCTCCTCGTTTGTTAAGCTGCAGACCAGGAGGTCTAGAGCTCAAGGGAAGCGGTCGGTGAGGGCTTGGACGGGGGTTAGGACGGGGCTTAGATCCGGGCCTAGTACTCGAGAGCAGGAGCTCTGGAGGTCCACCCCGGGGAGGCCAGTGAATACCAAGGGAAGAGTACCTCGAGGAGAGGTGGTACTGGTGTTTGAGGCTGCAGACGTGCAGGATTGCGGTGTTTTAGGAGATTCCCCTATCACACTGGCGACTTCGACGGACACAAGATTCTCATCTTGTCAGAACCAGAGCACACCCAGGTGAGATAAACCAGTTCCTTATTTCTAAAATAAAAATTTTTTTTGTTGTTCTCTATATAACTATATTAGAGCATTAGAATAGGGACTGGTATAGCACATCACGAGTTCCGGGATAGAGGTTCGACTGAGCTATACTCAGGCAGGTCAGGCGAACACCATACTGGGAGCATCGAGAGCTAAGGGGAGAGAGAACATCACTAACATAGGTCACATCTTATATCGTTGTTACTAGAGGTTACGTAAACTTATATCACCACCAAGAGAGTCACAAAGTAAGCCTATTCGAGCTCCGAGCGATAGTGGCAGGTTCATACAGACCGGGGGTCTCACGCACTGGGCGGTCCAGTTTGTCCAGGCTAAGGGTATTCTGTCATTGGATGTGCGGTGCACTGGTCGATGTGGAGGTTCTAGGCCATACACAGAGCACCACAGCATCAGGTATAAGTGTTAGTCTTCCATACCCACACCTTCTGTTAGTATAACGGCGGTCACGTACCAGGGGCACAAAAAAGATCCGGTAAGAATCAGGTCTGAGACCAGTAAAGTTAATCGGGATTAAGGTGAGCGGGTCAAGACAGAAGACGGAGTTAGAAGATGGCAGCTTCAACCCAGCTACAAGCAGAGTTGAAGACCTTATGGAAACAACGGATCGCCAAGATGATCCAACTGGGGCAACTCAAGCTGAAGGACGGCGAGGAATTAGGAAACTATTACATTCAGAAACGATGGTTTCTCGCTCAATGGGGGATCCTCCAGAAGGAAGAGCTGCCCAAGTTGATGACACAGGACCAGGTCCAATCCCTATTTGCACAGAGGAAAGATAGAATGCGGAAACTGGCACAGGAAGGGGAAACAGCGTTCAGCGGGGTACTGGACTTGGCTCAAGAGGAAGCAGAAGCTCATAAACCCAGCCCGGTCCAACCACCTACGTCCCGATCCAACGAAGACCTACTTAACCCCGGCTCACAGCAAATACACGAGCTACAAGAAGCATTAAGAGACATGTCTAGCCGGTTCGAACAGCTAAACCTCCTGTTAGTCGAGACTCGAAGAGATAACGAAGAGCTGCAACAGACAGTCAAGATGAATGAGAGGGCTGCCTTGGCGAATACTATCCTTGCCAGGAAGGAAACCACCACTCAGCAGCCCACACCTCCAGATTCCGGGAACAGCATACAAACAGGACAGTCAACAACAATAGATGCGGTCCTGGAAATATTACAGTTACAGACAGCACAGATGTCCAGAGCACAAGAGCTCCAAGCAAAGCAAAGAGAGCTGGCACTCGGAATGATGGCAACCAGCTTGACCATCCTACCACAGAAATTCGATCCAGACATAGACATAGCACATCACTACATTGCATCCTTCGAGAACCACATGCAGGCCCACGGGGTCCAGCACAAGTCTTATGTCAATATCTTTCAACAGTGCCTCTCCACACCGGCAGAGGCAGCCTGGTTGAGAGCAGTCTTGGTAGACACTGAACCCAAATGGGAACCGGTGCGTACCGCGTTCTTGAAAGCATATCACAAGATCAACATGCAAGCAGCCCTGGACCACATAGTATACAATAAACAGAAGCCAACAGAGCAAATTCGTGCATGGGCTTCGAAATTCTACACCAAGCTAAGAAACATCCAGGAGCCCCGACCATGGGCACCTAAGGAAATTATGGACCGCATCAGGAAGAACATGCATCCTAGTTTAGCGGGGGCTTTCCCTTCAGGTACCTCGGTACCACTCAACATCAGTGACTTCATTAGCAAAGTTGAATCTTTCCACCAGACACAGCAACGACCACATCGTGAACAAGAGTCATATAAGCCCACATGCGACAAGAAACATAGAAGACATCACAGACCTTATCAGCAAGCAGAGACGACAAGGCGATGCTCAGCAGATAGCAGCTCGAGCAAGTCCACGGAAGGAAGATACGGGGTTCGCGACCGACATCCACAGCGGCTCCGCTGGGTTTCTCCGGGGAGAGCGAAACATCTACATACAAGGCCGAGAGACCGGTCTTGGAGCCCACCTTCAAGGCGGCCCAGACCTCAAAACAGGCAATCCAGAGCGGGGATGCAGCGACCCGCCAAATGGTGTACAATATGCGCGAATGGCTCTCATCACACTGTAGACTGCCGGGCAAAAAAGGCACAACTCCTAGCCAAAAGACTGCTACAGAACTTCAAAGAGACAACGGAAGAACAAGAGGAACATATCAGCCAACGGCCAGAAGCCAAGAACACACCCCCACCGCAAGAGCCCATTAAGACAGAACTGCAGGACCTTCAGATGAGCGGATCCACACGTCGTATGACAGCCCGAGCAAGAAAAGCGTTAGAGAAGAAGCTCCAGGACACCGACAAGACGGACATCATCTCATCAACCTTTGTTACTACACCACCACCAGAAACCGAGGAGCATTTAAACTGGTCTCAGACACGGACATCGAAGGGCACCCGTGTCGAGTGCGAAAACGAAACAGAGCCCCTTTCGCCCTGGTACGAGTAAAGGTAAATCATCAGATATTTCCAATCTATGGGTTATTAGACTCCGGCTGTACCGCACTAGCCATATCAATGCAAACATGCGCTAAATTAGGCTTAAAGGTAGAGAAATCAGAAACAAAAGTAACCGGATTCGACGGTATACCTAAGATCGCATTAGGGCAAGTAGTAATAGAGTTTAATATAGCGGATAGATGGTTTCGCGAACAATTCCTAGTCCAAGAAGGTCTCATGTATCCCATATTCATAGGAAACTCATTTAGGTGGAAGTACGGCCTTAGTTTCGATGATATCAAAGGAGAACTGCATTGGGCAGTCAAAACTGAGGCCGAGGAAGAACACCAGGTAGGCGACTTTATAAGAGGTCTGGCGGTCTGCTCAACAAAAGATGTCGGTGATCTTCCACCAACACCGACCCCAGACATATTAGATCGCACGTGGGTCCTCCGGACCCCAGTGCAAACCTTTGCAGAACTTTTAGCGCAAAAATATGATCGGGTGGTTCGAAGCGATGGTTCATCAGGTATCTCAAACGCAATGGTGTACGATCTAAAGATCGACCCCAACTGCCCAGTGTTACAATGCAGACCTATTCGGCGGCCACCGGCCATAGCCAAGTGGGTAGACGAGAAGCTTGAGGCATTGGAGCGCCAGGGCAAGATACGCC
The DNA here is from genome assembly GCA_949802685.1 of Dicyrtomina minuta. Classification (NCBI taxonomy): domain Eukaryota; kingdom Metazoa; phylum Arthropoda; class Collembola; order Symphypleona; family Dicyrtomidae; genus Dicyrtomina; species Dicyrtomina minuta. The sequence continues at coordinate 71,520,142 of OX461808.1, read as the reverse complement.
GTTCGACCTCGGAATACTCATCTCCAATGTTATTAGTCCCGAAGCCGAACGGCGACAAGCGGTTGGTAATTAACTATAAAGAACTGAACAAGTATATCCCCAAGATTCACAGTCCCAGGCCAAACATACATATATTTAGGGAACACCTACCTCCAGGTCGGTATATGTCAAGGATCGATCTGCGATCGGGTTCCTGGCAGATCCCGATATCGGAGTCCTCTAGGAAGTACACAGCTTTTCATACACAAAATGCGTGCTGGGAATGGAATGTCCTTCCCATGGGACTGAAGAACGCACCCGTGATCTTTCAACAGTTGATGAGCCGGATCTTTGGTAGTGACATAGGTAAATTCCTATTCCTCAATCCCGATCATATGCTAGTTTGTAGCGCGACGGAGGGGTTACACAAAGAACACCTAGAATTCGTATTTAAGACCTTACATAACGCTAACCTATCTATAAATTGGCAAAAATGCGACTTCGACCTCCCGGAAGTACAATTCTGCGGACATATAATTACCAGAATGGAAATTACCAAATGTCCAAAGAAACTCGAGGCTGTTCGCGACTACCCGGCCCCCAAAACCAAGAAAGACGTTCAGCGATTTCTCAGTGCTATTGGCTGGTATATGAGGTTCATTCCCCATAATACGACACAATTAGAGCACATCTTTCTTAAGCTCAAAAAGGAGGAAGATCCTAATCGACCTTTTACTTGGGGTCCGGAGCAGCAAACAGCCTTCGATATAATCAAAGAGGCAGTGGCAAAGGAGATCGCACTCAATGATATTGACGAGGACCATCCTTTGTATGTCTATACGGACGCCAGTGATACGGGCTTAGGAGCAATTCTAGCTCAGCAGTACTACTGTGATAAGCTTAAAGCCGACCGGTTCCGGGTGATCGAATGTCGAAGTAAGTTACTAAACACCGCAGAGCGGAAATATGATGCTCGAGAGAAGGAATGCCTGGCTATTAGGTTCGCAAATCGGGTCTTTAACCCACAGATACGATACCAGAAGGATGTTATCTTCAGGTGCGACAACCAGGCCCTATCCTACTTGAAACACGCAGCCACAAACGACCACCTCTACAATAAACATATTGTGAGGTGGGCGATTGAACTGGGCGATGTAGTAAACGACATCGAATTTGTCAAAGGCTGCGATAATAGACTGGCGGACCTCTTCTCACGCGGTGCTCTGCCGGATCCATCCCAGGATGATGATCCGAGCCAGGTCGACCATTGCATAGCAACCTTTACCAGTTCGAGAAATAACATCGAGATCGACATGGATATGCTGGACGGGCCCATGCTGCAGACCCTTCAGAGATCAGACGAAGCGATCGCCACTATTGCTAGGAGTTTATGTCGAGTTGGTCATCGATCCAGGTACAGATATGACTACGCGGTAGTACAAGGTATTCTGTGCAGGTATATTCCAAACAAGGACCCAAGCCCATTGAAATCTATATTGAAACAGGGCACACAAACGGACGACTTCTATAGCAATAGGGTAGATAGGATCTGGGAACAGCGTCAGGAAGAACGAGACGTAGGCGGTCCATCAGACAACCACAGCTCATCACAGATTAGCATAACGCCTGGCATGCTCCGTAGGGGCAGACATATTAAATGGTCGCATCCAGTAATAGCATCAGACTTCTTGGATCCGGAGGTGGCTACGACTAGAAAGCGCTTGGTCCCGGTGATCCCGCAAGTTATCGAGCGGGATATCATTTTACACTTCCATGAATCTACAAAACCAGGCCATCATGGGACTCAGTCCACATATGATAGAATAAGGAAGCGGTTCTGGTTCTACAACATGGCAAAAACGATAGAAGCATATGTTAAGACATGCACAGCATGCCAGTCAGCCAAAGCAACCACCCAGCTAAACCAGGATAGGATCGGTATCCACTCATATAAAAATAAGATCTTTGAGTGCGTTCAGGTAGCCATCATCGGGGAGCTCAACCCAAGTGCGGGACATAAATACATAATAGTCTGCATAGATCATTTTTCCAAATGGATAAGTATGGAGCCACTCACATCCGTCTCCATGGCTAGGGTTCTCAGGTTCTTGCGAAAGGTATTTAACACCTTCGGTACCCCCAGCAGAATAGTATTCGATGACCCATCGTACTTTTCTGGAACAGAATGGGAAGAGCAGCTCCATCAATGGGGATGCCTAGTGGTACAGGTCCCACCGTACCAGATGTACCCTAGCCAATTAGGGGCGGCCATCCAAGATATCCGGAGCATTCTCGAAACATTCTGTTCCCAAGGCCGTACCAAGTGGGCGAAGCAACTGGGAGACTACATGGTGGCGTTGAACACATCAAAATCCAAAGCAGCCACATATTCACCTTGTCAACTCAATCTAGGCAGGGATATTACGCTCCCAATAGATCGCAGAGCGCAGCTCCAACGAACTCTGGGAATTACAGAAGCAGATTTTGAGCTGAGACTGCTCTCGGACGCCACAATCATCAGGGAGCAGGTGCATAAAACCAGCAAACTAGTTCAGTTAGCTCAGAACGAACACGTCAACCGGAACACACGTGATTGTATATACAAGGTAGGAGACCTAGTTACGACACGCAATAGACACCAGTCACAGGCGCCAGAAGCCATACATACAGGGCCCTGGATGATAGCGGAGGTATATTCAGATCTCTGGGTCAGCCTTAAAAACCCATACGATCCGCAAGCTACTGCTTTTAAATCCCATACCTCGTTCATACTCCCATATCATCACAGTGTAGAGGTGACGAACGAAGACGAGTCTAAAACTCAATCACAGAAACCTAGGATAGTAGTATCAGGAAGCGAGACTAGACTAGCACAAGGCAAACAAGTTGGGGACATAGGAAGGAGCAGGTTAACCAAGCCAGAGGCGCGACAGCACAACCCAATAGTAGCAAACGAAGGTATCGGGAGCCCGAGCATAGGGCCAGTAGATACGTCCGATGAGTACGACCAAGAGTACAACGGACCTCCTACGACACTAAGGAAGTCGACAAGAATCCGTAAACCTCCGGACCGCTTAGGTATGAACGCTATGCAGTCGGGCAAAACAGCATTCCGGATGGGGGACCTGCTGAGGATGTCTTTTCCCTGGAACGAGACCGCAAATTAATGAAACAGGAAGTATCGGAATTAGAAAGGCGTTGCATTAAAACTATTTAGCAATTTTGGGAAATTTAATTTTTTTTGGTGATGGGAATGGGGGTATTAGGTTAGTCTTTACATAAAAATATATAAAAATGGAAAAAATAAAAATATAAAATAAAAAAATATAATTAGGTTAAGACGGAGGTGTAGGGGCTGAGGTCTCTACTCTTCCGAACACGTCCTATGACGTGTAAGACGTTAAACTGCGCCGTGTGCTCGTCCTGACTTCCACCGTAGGGACGAGCATAGGGTAGGTTACTAGTGAATGGGTAATCAACTCCCATCGGCAAAAGAATCACGAAAGGCTGAGGACCCAGCCTGGAGCTAGTGAGCTCCTTTGCTCAGTAACCAACCCTATTCACGGCATATGGTTCAGAGCACAAGAAATCCACATACCGGGAGCTGGTGTCCGATTTAGATGTTGGTGGAGCACCCAGCACGGAGAAGGAGGGCCCGTAGAAGCCCTCATAGAAGGATAGCTTAGGGTAACCTCGTTCAAAGGCATGGGGAGCAACAGATCCACAGGACCAACGCGGCCCAGCATAGGTAATTTAATCAGTACAGTTCCAGCGACCATCAGCTCGGTCGAAGTCAATCCACTTTGTTACGCTCAAAGCTGAGAGAGCATGATAAACCAGCAACAGAATAGTACAGTCGTCAGAATTAGCATCGCCTAGGAGCACCGGAGGACCCCGGAATTGAGTTGACCGGGTAGATGATGTGATGATTAGCATAGGCCATGAGTCTGCTAGGTTTGTAGTCATGTCACAACACCCAAGTAGTTAGTTCGATCCTCAAGCTAGGGAGAATAAACAAGCATAGTAACCAGGAGACCGCCAAGGCGGTTAAATGACTCACTTTGATGAGTAGTTCAGATTTGGGCTTCAGGTCAGGTACAACATGCCATGGAGTGGACTCCTCAAGCTAGCGAGGGTAAACAAGAGACAGGCAGTCACGCATGTCAGCTGTGAGCATTTTGCAGATACAGTGCAGGCCATTGAGTCGTTTGGACATGTCGTGCACTGATTAGCCGGGTACGGAGATACGTCAACAGTACTCAAGCTAGCGAGGATAAACAAGCAGAAGGGCATTACATGTCAATTGTGAGCACTATGAAGAATACAGGGCAGGCCAACGAGCCACAATTGCGATGTTCTGTAGTGTTCAGCCGGGTACGGAGATACTTCCATAGGACAATGGTACAGTCTAGCACAACGTACAGCCGTTTAAATGCTTTCCCATGCATATGATTTTCTGTGGAAATCCAGCTATAAGTCGTTCGTGGGCAGTAAGCATGAGAGCCCAACAGGAGGGCGCATGGGTAACCAGGTATGCAGGTAGTCACCATCAGTAGGTCGGCGTTCTCAATGCTAGGGAGGGTAAACAAGCACTCAACCAGTAGATTAATACCAACGTAACAGTTAAATCAAAGGTCCAGCAGGAGGACATCGAGCATTCGTGTAGCAGAAAGCAAGAGTAGGCTAGTCCTCAGGGCTAGAGTGTATAAATAAGCAATGGAGACCACATCCAGCAGTGATTTCAATTAATTGGATTCCTGCCAAAGGGGGCTGGGAAATAACCAGCTCCGGTCGAAGGCAATGCCAGCCTAGTAATGGTAAATTGGACGTTCAAGGAATTCCATCCAGGTAGACAACTTATAGTAAGCAGAGCAGGCAGAATTCCTCAAGCTAGCGAGGGTAAACAAGCACCCGGGCAGAATTCCCGGCAGTTATTTCAACCAATTCGATTCCAGCTGGGAGTTTTGAGTGACCAACTCCAGCTGAGACTTCATACCGATGTGACTTTCGGTTTGTCCCACTTCAGTGTCTCGATGTAGGAATCGAGAGTGGGCAGTAGACGTACAGGGCTCCTCAAGACTAGGGAGGATAAACAAGTCAGCACAAGAGCCACGATGAAAGCGATCTTTGAATAGACATTAGCCCGATCCATCCCATATGCATGCCACTTCTTCTCCCAAGGAGAGCAGGGGTGAAACGGACAAGAGTTAGTACAGGGTAGGGTCGGCGCTAATTCTCCAATGAATCCAGGTCCACGAAGGTAGATGCGATCAGTAGTTAGATCAGCCCAGTGGGGCACGAGAGGGGTTCGATGCAAGCGATCGACCTCAAACCCAGTGAGGTATAGTGCAGAGCAGCGGGTAGCTAGACCAACATATCTCGGCCTAATCCACACAGGCGAACGCCGTAATGGTGATCTTAGACCGACGTAAAGAACCCGGTACGGAACACTGGTAGTACGGTAGACCTAAGCGTCCGAGGGATATAGGTTGTACACCAAGCACTATACAGTAATACAGACCGGGTTAGAGGGTCGGGGGGACCGCAGGTAATAACTCGGTACCGGTAATATACAGGCAAAGGAGTTCTGCAGAAGGTGTGAGCAATCATAATTTACGGTGGCATAGCCCTTCCGGGGGTTATGGTTAAGGGATAAGAGCAGCGTCTCTAATGAACATACGCGGGGATGGAAGGTCTTCTGAGCTACGGTGACATCGTCATCAGGCTCGAAAGACCACACTTTAGTTAAGCATGATGAGATTATGGAATGACAAGGCATGTAAAAACTCGGGTTTAGGACCACGTAGCATGATCTAAGGATAGCCGGGGATTTTATATGAATAAGGGAGACGGTGAGTCTCACTTAGACCTTGTCTAATTGGTGGTTTCAAAATTTTAAATTTTAGCATGGCAGCTTCACCAGCGTGGCTTGAGGACGTCACCGCACCACTCCATGAAGTATCATGGGCAGTACATGCATTAGCTCAAGGAGCCTACGACCCAACTTTCAACCCTACGGTCGTGCCCCAACCAGCAAGATTAGGACCGGAATCAAGAAAGGCGAAGGGTATAGCAGCGAGAAGAGGAGTAATTCCAATTGCATCTCGTCCACAGGAAAAGTCACCATTCCGAGATGTAGTAGAAGCCTACCGAATCAAGAAAGACGACACACCAGACGCACATTTGACTCAAGCTCAAATAGATGATCCGCACAGTGACCCCCGAATAGTGAGACATTTCGTGACTAGAGACAAGGCATGGCCATCTAAATCCCAGGGAATTCGTCCAGCCATACCCAAAGAAGTAGGGGTTACTCCAGGGGCGACTAAGGAAGCGGAGATCCAGTCAGTTTTAGTTAAGCTCGACAAATCACCGAATCTTGCAGTTCAAGTATGGAGAGCGAACACGCATACCACGAAGAGGGGATATATCTCGGTGATCGCAATCACAGACGGAGCACGGGTGGTGCTGGCAGGTTATGCAGCAATGGCACCAGAGGCACAAGCTTATCTCCTAAACTGGTTGGAGAAGAACAACGCAGTCAAATGGACCTACCAGCTTGGTCCCCAATTTGAACTCCTAAGGAACTTCGCTGACATTCGCCCGAAACACATGGTGGATGTCAGGTACCTGTTGAGACGTTGGTGGAGAGCTAAATATAAGGGAGAGATACCGCAACGGGCGGAGGAGGTATTACTTACAATATTTCCTAAGCTCCAGATTACCGTTGAAGACTACCTGGAGGATAATCGCCCAGCTAAGAGGGGACCAGAGGACAGAGTGTACTTCACACCAACCCAGTACAGGTATATGGTCACCAAGGTGTTGGGTATATATCATTTGGCTCGACTCTATTCGGAGTCTTTCATATCCGCTCAGATGGGCTTCAATAAGTGGGTCGAAGCATCCAAGGAACGGATAAAAATCATGGACACCCGCATTCCAGTAGTAGCACCTGACTTCTCCCCGAATCAATGCCGCCAAGAGCTGAGTAAGGTACTCTACCAATATGCTAAGCTGTATCGCGAGGATAAACTCAAAAATAGGGAAATTATGGACGCCCGCGGTACCCTGGCCATACTAATAGTGCTTCGCCTAGAAATGGCATATAAGTTGGACTTGCAACCTGGAGAATGGCTCAAGACAGTCACGGTAGCATATATGTTACAGGCACAATTCTACCGGGAGAAGGACGTGGTAACCGAGACTCGGGTATCAGATAAACCCACTAGCTTCCTCTATTACTACCGATGTAATGCACAACAGGATGTGTGGAATCATTTTGGGGGAGCGTTTGATGCCTTCAAAAGCTATATTGATAAGTGGTGTTTAAAGGGCAAGGAAGGGGAGCCGCGTAAGCCAGCCCAGACGATGCAAGGCAAGGGGGAGCTTCGGAAATGGATTGATTATCCGTACCTACAGAAGCATGTAGAAGCAGTGCTAGAGGTAAAAATATTGGACCTAATAGACGGGAAAATTCAATGCGACGACTGGGATGATTGTATGACCTCTAGATCGGCAGATGAAGATACTGAGGTTCTGCATGAGCTAGTACTACAGGAATGGGATGAGAAGCGCCTGGCGGAGCGAGTGGCAGAAAAGAATAGATTGGACCGTTTAAGACTAAAAAAGCAGCAAGATGATCTCGCGGCGGCTTTGGCCCTGGCGAAACCTGCACCTGACCCTAAACCTTCAACAGAGAAACGGCCGCGGTCATCTAGGGATCATAGGCGTTCTGATGGTAAAGATCGAGGACCAAGGACCCGCAGCCATAATCGTCCCATATCTACGCAGAAGGCGACTACAAGGCCTAGTGTTAGCTCAAACCCAGCCCACAGTCATAAGGTCCAGGTGAAGACAGAGCCACCAGCTAAGCGTCTTAGAACGGAGGCAGCACCAGAAGAAATCGATATAGCCGACTCACCACAAGGATCACCAGCACCAGAGACGGCGTCGGAAGCTACATCAACGTCCGAGCAGGAATCGTCATCCGATGATGAGGCAGGTTGGTCAGACGGGGGTACGAGACAGGTCCTAAGATCCCAGCTCGTGTCCTATGAAGAGGCGATGGGACGACTCTGTGCAGAAGCGGGGGACAAAATCATGTCACTCCTGGAGAGCACGTTAACCCGGGTGTGGAGTAGTGGGCACTCTGCATTAGGAAGGGTGTACACGCTCAACAGGTTGGTGGGATGGTTGTTGTTCCCGCAGAACTTTATCCCAGGGCACCTGCGGGTGGTGCAGCGGAACAGTAAAGGGAAGATCTACGCACCTACTCAGCCGGTCGTGGATGAGTGGTGGCGTATATGCAAGACTTGTCGGGCCATTGGACATACCACCACGGAGTGTTACGCTCACAAGACGAATCAACTAGTCGTGGATCCGCAGCAGATCGATGACGATCACCACTTTTTGCTGCTACCAGGGGACCAAGACATTATGTTCAGAGCGGACGTGGTGCAGTCGGCCATGTACCAGATCCAGATCAGGTCCCATGAGCTCAAGCGATCAGACGACGACCGATTAGTGATACACACAATGTTAAACAACATGCTGAAGCGTCCCTTGACAAAGGATATTTATGAAGTGGTTCGGACGGTACAAGAGATCCTGAGTACAAGTCAGTGGAAGATACCTAAGCCGGTACCACCACCATTGACATATGATGTTGTTCTTGATCAAAAGCTGGCGGGTTTGCAAGCCCAAGCTCTTCAGTTTACACAGTCAGTCACTGATCTGAGGGTGCTCAATCGACCAGCCGAGGTCTTAATGGAAGACCAAGTTGATCTAGCGAAGTTGGTCGTAACGGAGTGGCAGAAGGAACAACAGGAGCAGAGGAAAGCAGACCAGACGACTCCAACTAGAGGACCGGGGGATCAGGATTCTAAGCCACAGCAGGCGGCGGCTCTGGAGCTGTCGCGGGGTAGGAAAGCCTCACTGGAGTTTGGCCCTCTAGCAGGACCCTCGGGATCAGGGAGCACTTCTAGCTTGATTATCGACGAGACAGTCACATCTATACACCTCTCGGACAATGAAGAGGACACCTCAATGCCTACATCTCGCAATGGATCCTTACGAGAAGCACCGGAGCCAGAGGACCACGAAGGCAACACCAGTGAGGCAGAGACCATCGCACCAGACGAGTTCCCTGAGTAGCTTAAGATAACGAGGGAAGGAGCATGGGACATGTATAGTTTATCTATTTTTTTATATATATACCTTTTATATTTTTTATATATTATTTTGTTCAGATCTATATAACTCTTGTATAAGGACCTCGAGGGGAGTTGAGGTTGATCATATAAGGCATTTTTTGTGTATTGGAATTTTTTTTGTGGATACTATTAACAATCGGACGGGCCGGTGCTCGATCATGAACATGAGTTTGTAAAGATGAGTTTTTTTTGTGTGTGTCTTATTAGTGTATACATATGCTTAGAATAATGGACTTTTATTGTAAAATTGACTAGAGGATAATTTTAATTACTTTTTATGTTATGAATAGAACAACTGAGGTCGGGATAGGTGCTTATTAATAGGGACCTTGATCTAAGCGCATAGTTAGAAAGCATACGAGAGCTTCGGAGTCTTTTGGGTCTTGAGGTAAAGAGGTCTACATGTATAAGAACGGGGACCCCCCGATCAGTGCGAGTCTTTAAGGTTTCCAGGTCTACTGTTCCACAGCAAGTAAGGTCCTCAGGTCCACTGCTCCACTTACCATGTCTTTCTTCGGTGGGGTCGTGGGAGAGAGAAACGGCAAGATCTTTTAGCTAAGAGTCGTTCCCGTTTCCAGTCACTAGCCTCTTCACTTATTCTCGGCGTTGCTCAGGCGGTAGAGAACCCTCTACGATGTTTCAGGCGCCTGGCAAAGTTGAGAATAGTGGGGGGGACAGTGGGAGAGAGAAACTGGCTCCAGCAACAAGGGGCATAGGCGACACCTAGGTCGGGACAGGAAAGTAGGTGTAGGTAGTGAAGCCATCACGTGGGGACTGGATGAGGAGTGCATGGTCTGGTAGTGGTGGTAGTACCAAAGCACTAGTGCCATCACGTGTAGACGGGATGGGCAAAGTATGATCTAGAAGGATCCGGGCCGTGGTATGGTAGGCATGAGCATACGACATGATCACGATCCCTACACAGTAGCAGGTATAAAGCTGCGTAGTGGAATATAGGGGACCGACCATGACCATTCAGGAAGATGAGGATTGGGGAGCAGGAAAGTAGGCTCGTAAGGATACGATAGCCAATCAGCGGCGGAAGGCAGGCTCGTATGTGGTTGATAGCCAATCACCGATCAGGTTAGGGATATCCGTAAGTGGGGTAGTTTGGGTCGGTCTTCAGGTTGAGGGCTCACGAGACGATGAGCATTAGGATCGATCCTCATTCTTTTGCCATACTCCAGGAAACACAGACACGGTGGAAGAAGCGTTCTGTTCGTGAAGTAGAAGTAGACCTCAGTTGTTAGGAGTGTTAATATAGTATTGGCTGTGTCGTTAGCCATTGTTGGGGTTTTAGTGTAATATAATTTTACAGTTATTATTAATATAAATAGAATAGTTTATTCCATATTTTGTACCGGGTAAACCGGGTATTTGTGACAGTGTATTCCCGACATATAAACTGACATTATTGTGGGTCGGATGACCGTGAAATGGATTAATAAATCGGTGTAATTGTGAGAGATTTTCCCCAGACATTACCGGTGTGCGAACCAACTTTCTGGCCTATGGCCGACAGCATATAGGGGGCTGTGTGAGACATTGTGCATCAGTGTGTGTTCATTCGGGTCCAAATTGCCCCGGTCAGATAGAGACATTTATACATACGTAGTATATAGACTTGGCTGGTCAGTCCGACCAGTCTCATATTGCCCATAGGTGCATCCTCTACCTCTAGACCGGACGAGCTTACCTTTGGAGTGCAAGTGTTGAGGGCGAGATACCAGCACGGGCACACGAGTGGGACATACTGCATCTCCAGGCCGCAACACGGAGCCATCATCAGATCGAGTGCTGAGGAGCAGTACTCGCAGGCCTTTACCAAGGGGACCGACCAGGAGCTTCGGACCGGAGCTCGAGGAGGGGGGCTCCTCGTTTGTTAAGCTGCAGACCAGGAGGTCTAGAGCTCAAGGGAAGCGGTCGGTGAGGGCTTGGACGGGGGTTAGGACGGGGCTTAGATCCGGGCCTAGTACTCGAGAGCAGGAGCTCTGGAGGTCCACCCCGGGGAGGCCAGTGAATACCAAGGGAAGAGTACCTCGAGGAGAGGTGGTACTGGTGTTTGAGGCTGCAGACGTGCAGGATTGCGGTGTTTTAGGAGATTCCCCTATCACAGCAGCCAGTGCTGTTGTATAAGTAAATAAATGAGCTCAATATCATGAAATAATTAACAATAATTTACGAAGCTAGGCGGCTACCTCAAAAATACCATCGTTTTGTAGGATAATTATGTAGAGAGACAGAAAGCCATATTTGAGTAGCATAAAATCTCCGCTATTCGATCCACTCCACACACTCAACCACTCAACCGTGTCGCAGTCGGCATCAGCATTTATTAGCATTTGTTAGCTTATATAATCCTGTATAGAACAAAAAGAAAGCACGACAATTCCAAAGTTTTTACACACGGCAGGTACATAGTATAGGCAGGCGGTATAGGTATAGTGGAGCACGGTGAGCACAACGGGTGGTCATTACCGAGATGGTTTATTGTTCAGGACGTTATACTTGTTACCGAATTCCAGCACTCAAGTGTGTTCGACATATTTACCTATATTGATCATTCCTCCTCACACCATCCTCCGCTTAGTTCCGTCGTCTCGGACGCTAAATTAATCATTACGGCTGTAGAGAGGAGTGTGTGTGCGGACTGCGGACTGGGATTGGGAATAAATTAATTCTCTATAATTAACGGAGGAAACTGCTAGGTATGGATAATTGCAGGCGACTTTTTCTATGTAAAGTCTCCCATTCTCCCCACTTTCATTTCCATAGCTCCAGTCACAGTTCCAGTTCCAGTATTTCCATTCCAATGGCTACGAATTCCTCTACACTCTATACATTCTATGCAGTTAATGGAGTTTAAAGAGTGAATCATGTGTAAAAAAACATTTTATGTGTTCGCACAGAGCATATGTGCACTAAATGTAGTCTATACTACATATCATGTACTCAAGCTAGTATATACTCTAGCGACTTTTTTTCTCATTATAACTGCATCTACTATATAGTATATGTAATCTACACGACATACCGGCTGAGAGAGTCACACTGGTCTCAGTCTCAGCGTTTCACCAATTAAGACCTTTTCATGCAAAAACTCCGTTTACGTATGTACATCCGCGCATAGACATGGGCATATTGTAGGGTTTATTAGGTAATGTAGGTAGGTAAATATAGCACCCCATATTTATGCATGAGTGTAGAAAGTAGAAGGAAAAGCTCTCCTATTCCTATATGGACTGCATCCTTGAAACACTCACAACTTGTAGAGTAGAGAATTTGGAGAGTGCCTTTAAAATGGTTGGAAATATCTCTACAATGAGAGCCAAATGAGCAGAAAATAGAATGAAAAACTTGCTTGTTTGGAAATTTACTATCGTAATCAAGTGTATTGAAGACTCACAGATTAGAATCCAGGCAATTATGGGAGATGAAGATACATTTCCGCATTTCCGTCGAGGGATTGGATTCGGATCGCTCGCTCCGTCCCTCGCTCGCTCCACGAGAGAGAGAGAGAGAGAGATAGAAACTTTGAAAATCTTTTAATCTGCTCCATAAATGACTTACCTTATATTTCTGCTCACTCCATAGATGCAGATGTACCTAGGTAACCTATTGTATATGTGGGACTGGGACTGGGACTGGGACTTCATTACACGAACACACTACGTCTCTAATATAATCTCTCTTTCAATTTGAATTTTACTCCGTATGCAGACTGCAGAAAGATATTCTTTCAATTAATGCCAGAATATATACTTGTTAGCAGCAACACATATTTCATACAGTCTGACTAGTGAGGAGCCATACAGCGTTATTATGTATACAATTTGGAATACCATATATGCCATGCACTGTCAGCCAAACGAGAACGAAATGAAGTCGTTCTCGTCTTTTTCATCGGTCTTTTTTTCGACGAAAAAAAGGCGCATATGAGCCCTCCAAGAAAAATAAAACGGACTCCTCGAGTTTTGGAGCTGTGTGGAGCTGTGTGGAGCCCATGCCTTTGACTATGAAATTTCCACTCCGCCTGCTTTCTGAGCCGACCCCCGACTATAGGAGCATCTTTTTTCGTCCACTGTACGCTGTACGCTGTGGAGTACTGTGGACTACCGTGGAGTACCTAAGTACCTTAAGTAGTACCTACCTACCGTATGCCGTATATATATATATATTTAATGCTTATGGTGTATTCTAATGCATATCACTGCATATGCAGTATATATTATATTATATTACTATAAAGGCTATAAGCATTAGGCATGTGGCCTACCTGTGATAGAATTTAGTGTTACAACTCAAATACTCAACACTAATAATTATATTAAATATTGCTGTATTTTTAAAATTTTAATCCGTATGGAACAATATTTTTTTATTTTATTTGAATTATATTATTGAAATAAGTACGTAGTAAAATCCAGTGTGACAACCCAAAGCCACGTATGTTTATTGCTAGTTTTATTTTAAATGTAATTTATTTTGTTAACTTATTATAAAACAATACATTGAAATAAAAAAACCATATACTAAGAAAACCTAATTAGAGTTTGGAGCTTTATAAAAATTCAGACCTCATTTCCTTATGCACAATATAAATTAATTAATATCAAGGTCTAACGTTATCAATGATTATTTAGCAGCAAAATAATGCGTTATTAAAGCTGCTGTCTGCCTATTTTCACATTTTAGGTTGTGAGTCTCAAATTTGTTTATACTCATATTATCCTAACTAAAATAAAACAATCTAAATCCGAAAAGATTTTTTGCTTTCTGAAATTTTAATTGCTCTCATTGTATTTAGTTTTGTAGATATGCCTACGCTGGCGCAATTATATTGTTCATTGTACTATGGTCTGTCTTTCTACAGAATGAAAGTGTCACAAAATAAACATGCCTAATTACTCTTAACACATGCAAAAATTTGATAAATCTCGTTTTAAACTTTGATGCGATGACATTTGTATGCTACGTATACTACTGCAACATCCCGCGTAACAGCTTGGTTGCAACACAGGCTGAAATCCACTTTGTGGTCAAGCAAATTACTAGAAGCTTTACGGTCGTAAAACCCAAGCACCGCTGCACAATCGTGCAACCCAGAAAACACTGCCAGGACGTGCAAAACACCCAACAATGCCTAGTCGTGCAACCAAACTAATACTTTTAATTTGTAAAACCCAAATAACACGGCCTAGTGTTGCAACAAACTCAATACTGTCACGTAGTGCAACCAAACAAAAACTGCACAATCGTGCAACTTAACCAACAATACTTGGTTGTGAAGCTCAACCGACACAGCAGAGTCACAAAACGCGCCTGACACTGATAAATTGTGCAACCTATTTCATACGGCGTGGTCGTACAACAAACTATCATCGCCCTGTCGTGCCTCTAAAAAAACATCTGATGATCCTTGACCCAACTGACACTTTCTAGTCGTGAACCCAAACTGACATAGACCCATCGTGCTATGAAACTGACACTGCCAGCTAGGGCAACTAAAGTAACGCTTGCTAGTCAAACAACCCAATTTACAAAAACTAGTGGTGCAATGTAACATACACTATCTAATGTTGCAACCCAACTGCCACGCCTTGTAGCAGAACGTGCCTAAAACTGGCTAAACGCGCAACACCACTGACACCATCCAGTCGCGCAACATAGCCAATTCCTTTCATTGGTGGACCAAACTGACATTGCCCATTCGTGCACCTCAACAAAAGATGTCCAGTTGCTCAACTAAAATGAGACTTTTTGGCCATGAAACCTACCCGTCATGGCTCAGTTGTGCAATAAAACTGACACAGCCAGGTATTGCAACCCAACTAACAAGTATAGGTGCAAACTAACAATAGGTGGTGATGCAACGCAACAGATCATACCTATTGTTGCAACACAACTTACACTCCTGGTTGGTGCAACAAACTGACATCGCCCAGTCGTGCAACTAAACTGGCTCTGCAAGGTGGTGCAATCAAACTGACACCTATACAAAACTTTAATTTTGCCCTAACGGCGGTTCTAAATTTTAGCATATTTCTTTGAGTTGTAGGTTTAAATAAGAATTATGATAGTGAATGCGGTATTGTCGGCCCATGTGATGTGAATGCGGTATTGTTGGCCCATGTATTGTAAAAAAGGAATGCGATGCACTTAACTAGAATTTGTTGCAACACCAGTTTACTATGAAAACTTTCAGACACCGAACTCGTAATTAAAGTATAATTCTGTTTTTCTTCTGCTCGATTTGAGTTTACACTCAAAATACTAATAAATAAATTATTATAGTAATGCTTAACTAATTAACACTTGTACTTTTAGTTTTGATATTTTTAATTTTGTTTTATTGAAATCATATCTAAACATTTTTTCAGTTGCTAGGCTGGGACAGTGGGGTTGAAAAGTGTAAGTGGGAAGTAAAAAATAGAATAATTCTGCCAGTCCTTTACTTTTTTTATGAGCTGCAGTTAACAGTACTTTACGCTCATGTTGCTACACAAAAGTACAACACTTAATAGTGAAAGTACAGCTCGACTGATATCAATAGAATTTAGCGTATCATTACAGCATTGCTAGTACATCCAGCATGAACAGTAACACTTAAATGCTATGATTGATCAATACGATTGTGTATTCCGCGTATATTAGCATTGTGTTAAGTATAAATAAGTATTGTATTTACAAAATGATATGCCGTGTCGTGCATTTTATTATAATTCATTGCACTAGTATTTATTTGTGTAAATTTATATTGTATATTGAATATCTCAAGTATCTGTTGATTGCATGATGCTGTTAAATTCTAATTACAGCTAAGCATTATTAAATTAAAATTTTGGTATAAACACTACTTGTATTTATTTTTCTTTCACTAATCCCTTAAAAATTAAAACGTAAATTTAATATCATAAATATATATATAATAAATAATAAAAAATAATTCCCATTATATATTTTATAGCTTGGCCATTTCAATATATGTCACATACATTACATTACATATGTAGGAGTAGGAGTGAAAGAGGGACGTGGAAGTACAAGGTAGTTAGGTACTTCTAATGTACGCGTCAAAAATATATACCTTGACTCGTCAATGATAAAAACTTTTTACCACCCCCTTCTGCCTCAAGCGTTTCTAGGGACCAAGGCGCATCGGAGCCGTGTGGAGCCGTGTGGAGCTGTGCGTTGGAGCTGCCTTTGCCAATTTCCAATTCTGGAGCCCATGCCTTCGAGTGTTTGGGAGAACGGCGCATCGGTACTAGATCGGTCAGCCTTCGTTCTCTGCTACTTGGCTGACAGTGATGCCATGCCACCATGTAAATAATTTAGGACGGCGATGGATGAGAGGTACAGCATAGCAGAGGGAGAGGACAAGCTGAAGAATAATCAGTGTTGGGAGCTTGAATAATTTGGATGATTTTGGAAAGCATTAAAGTTTTATTTGAATTCTTTTTAACAGCCTACATACATACCTATGTATAGTGCCTATAGGGCTCTGTCCTAAGGTGATAATTTATGAGCTACAAAATGATGGCATTAATAGAATAAACATTTATTTCACGAGGAGGACTGTGTGGAAAATAACAATACAGATATTATTGACTTTATTTTATTTCCTTTTCCTTTCCCATGCTACTGAGAAATAATTTAGTGGTAGATTTCTCCATTGTAACATGGGCGGCAGTCGACTCAAAGAGTTGAGAGTCTAATCTAAAACCTAGGATACCGGATAGCCGGATACATAGTGGTACATACGAGTAATATGCTATAGCCTCAGCCACCGTCTACATTCTACATTATGTAGTACACTGCAATCTACTCCTATTTACTCACAGCCTCGCGCTGTCTGCCCATGAAAATGATGTGGGACTCCAAACCCAAACTCGAGACACGGAACAGTATGTAGAGAGGATGTAAAGATTACATGATTCACTCCATAGTTGACTAGTGCACTACAACATGAGCTCATAACTTACGCCGTGTTTCCCATTAGAATTCCAATTGAAATTTCCTCCTTATGACCCCGAAACAGTTTGAGTTTCGGCTTTGGTATTTATACTGTTATAATCTCTTTCCTCATGGAATTGTGAATGTAGAATGTTTGAAATTTTCATCTCTGTCGTCTCTACTCGCCCTCTCCATTCTACGCTACCTAGCTCCTCCTCACACACAGACAGACAGAGACTCTCCTCCTTTGTAGCTCAGTCTTCTCCTCTCATTGTCATCTGTCTACCAGCTTTCTCTCTGTTTGTACACTCTGTAGTCTGTTGAACTCTAACACGGGCCCTTGTGTAGGTTTTTGCACTATAGGTGGCCTATAGAATTATAGGACTGAAAATTCAGGAATCAGAATTATTGAGAATTGAGGACAAGAGAGGGAAATAGGAATGCAGATGATGTTGTTAAATGAAGAGGTACGAGAGCGGAGTTGCCATTAGATCCTTCTTGAGAAATTTATAGATTGAATAAATTTCTCCTCCCCCGCCATGTACATATACGCGCTTCCCCACCTACTTGGCCTCATAGACATGATATTACAATCTTGTATGCGGAGGCATTATCATCTTTAATGCTATTACGGGCGGACTATGTTCTAGTGCCCATGTATGGGGATGCTATACGGAGTTGTTATAGTTGCTGTTGCCCGATTCCCAAAATCCAAATCCGGTCTATAGCTATATAGCTATAGGTGGAACTGAAACAGCGTATATAGATATTTATTACAGCATATAGCTGTGGCCTAAACTTCTCCCACCGTTAAACTCTGACTCTCTCTCTGAAAGGTATGCCTCTGTACATGCATGGGCACTAGGAGGAGAAAGTACAATGACGTACCCACCTACTTATTCTGGTTCTGGGTACATACAGACAGGGACAAGTACCAATAAGGCCTACTTCCTGCTCACTACTCACTACTCACTACCGAAGCCCGACACCGACACCGACACACACTGCACACGGAGAGACAAGTGAATTAGGTGTGAGTGTAAAAACCGAAACTCTCCCACGTTTCCTGGCACTTTACGAGACTACCTGATGCCCATACATTATGAATCTATATGGAAACTCTCAAAGTCTCTCCGAATCCAAAAGTTAACTGAAAACCAAGAAGACTGACGAAGGATAAACTTCCATATCGAACGATAGCACCACTGTTCCAGTAATAGTGGAGCCAGAACCAGATGAGCTACTTGGCCCAGACCTGAGCAGCCAGGACCATTACGAGCAGAACTATCTGTACAGTGAGGACGTAGTGAGGAGATAGACACTCGGCTACCGACCGACAGCGTCATCCTCATACCGTCAACGTTCAAGTTTACAGAGAAGGAGACAACGGCCCGTAGAGCGTCCGTATCTCTCTTCCCACTACCATCAACTTTCAAATCTTTTACATTTTACATGGAGAGAGAGAGAGTCGAGTAACTACGTCACTTCACTGTTTCAGCTTCAGCCCCATCGTCGTAGTCGTATCGCTCTGGACCTGGACTTGGAGCTAGAAGATAATGTAGCAAACGGGAGGAAACTTGAATAAAGATTCCATCTAGATATAGTTATGCCTCCATCCTTCACATGAACCTCTACAATTCTACACTCAGCCCATCTACTCACAGCGTCTTCCTTTTACTTCCAGTTTGTCTGCTTTTCCATATAACTGTCCATATAAGCCTCTCCGTCCACTCCATACAGAAAAATAGGACAGAACAGTAGCAGTTACGATTACGGTTACGGTTACGAGGATCTGTACCTCACACAGGCTACACATGGATTGCATGTACTCAATTAATGGATGTACATTTACATTGAAATAGTTTTTTATTTTTTAATCGTGCAAGTTTTACAGTATGAAAATAATTTCATACGTAGAATAAAATTCAATTCAGTTTATCCAGTGCCTGTATAGCAGAAATCAAAGCTCGGAGTTGTGTCATAGGTTAGCGAGTTTAGTTAGGGCAATTCATACACCTCTCAGTACTTAATTTTTAGTAGAGTCTATATATGTTATGGACTATCTGTAGTACTAGTCCAATTTGGCACTCTGACACATCTCCTTGACATCTACCTGTTAAATACCACCAACGGCTTTTTTGTTCTTTTTTGTCCTTATTGTGAAAGAAATTTTTCCGTAGACTCTATAGGAAAAAGAACAATAATATAGTAGAGGAGGCGCAGAGCCCCTAAATGACTCCTTCCAGGGAGTAACAATAATAATGACATCATGCTGAGATACGGGAAAGAAACATTGTAGCTTTTCACACAATCGAATATGATGTTGATAATAAAAATAGTAATAATATAACAGAGCATCTCAGACAGAGGGACATGGCTTGAATCTCTTCCTCCACTTCCACTGCTACTCCTTCCCTCCCTCCCCCCTCCCTCCCTTCCTCCTGGATGGGTGGATGGAGTCTTGAACAAAGGAAAAGTATGGGTACTTGACTAACGCAGACACATGTCCTGACTTTCTTTTTGTTCTTCACCCAACATGCCATGTCCTGTCATGACACGGCACGGCACGGCAGGCAGGACGACTTGAGAGAAATTGTATCCAGACTCGAGACATAAGAATATTGTACAGGCAGATATTCTATTCTATAGGTGAGTTTATATGTGTAGACGGAGAGATGCTCCTGCTCCCACGTCTCATGTCTCCGGATCCGAACAAGTCTATTGGAAGAATCATGGGGATTTTTGAGAGAGAGAGCGAGGAAAGTGAGAGTGTGGAGTGTGGAGTGAGGGAAGGATTTAATTTTTATACGGCGCCGAGACGAGAGAAAGAAAGAAAGTGGGGGAAACTCAAACTTGTGAAGCGTAGACTCTTGATTATGTAGGAGAGTAAATTGTGTGAGCTCTTTTACTCATGCGAAAATAATAATATGTATACGTATATCCCCTCTGTTCTCTATAAGCTATAGACTCGGCACCCACGGATAAGGATTGAATGTACCCACGTAGAAGGTATAGAGGTAGGTACGCCGTATTGTTTTCCCCAGTCTGGCTGCTCTAGTGAGTGAGTGAGTGAGAGTGAAGCCAAAGCCAAAGCCAAAAATCCAAATCCAAATCCAACGTAAACATAGGACACATAACCACACTTACACAAGTATCAAGTAGGTTACTGGCACTGGTTTCTTCGTCCCCGTCTCACTCAGCTACCTTTTCCCATCAAGGTATATGATATATGACTCCACACTTCTCCTCATCTACACACTGTACTGCAGTTAAAAAAATAAGGGACGTGAATTGAATGTAAATGTAATTTTACAGCTTTGCACTGAACCGAAAAGACCCAAAGCTAAAGGTCCTATGGTGAGGCGTACTCTCAGAGGAAGTCCAAGTCTCGAATCTCTCACTCGTCGACTCTCTCACAGTCTCGAGTACAGCAGTTGAGTCTATGAGTGAGTAGTCTGTATATGTAGTCTGTGTAGTGTTGTAAAATAAAAGATGATTCTTTCGAGCCTCCCCGACCTGAACAAAAGCCAAATTATGCTTAATACAATGGAGTGGAGTACATAGGAGTGTAGCAGTGGTGCTCTGACTGTAGGGGTATAGGACTACTATACGATATAAGATTTTGCCTTTATCATGAAAAAAAAAAAACAGGGATAGCTATACATGATTTCATAATATTTTGATACTCGACTGTATATTATTATTATATCCTCTCTCACCACTATGAATATCTCTCAAAATCCAACAACATACGCTCACACTACGCTGAGCTTGTACTTTCTCCAAACAAAGACTCCCTAAACATAAACTCCAAGTCGGAGTCGGAGTCGGTCTCGGAGTCGGTTTTGGAGTCGGAGTCGAAACTCCGAGAGTGTTTTGTTCCACCAAGTTGAAAGTTGGGAGGCTCTGTTGGTTTTGGTTTTGGGTTGTTGTTGCTCAGGATGGAGATGGAGAGAAAGTGGCAGTGAGGAGGGAAGTGGAGGGTCAATACAACTCCAAAGAACAAGAAATTATATTGTGTACAATGCAAGTGTCAGAAGAGTAGATCTACTACTGCAACGAGAGAGAGAGAGACTGACTGACTAAGCTCAAATTCAACTCACGCTGCCTCCTGAAATGTTAGAGTCAAAATTCTAGATGACTAAAATACAAAGTACAAGTTTATGCATGGATCCATAAGTACGTGGCCTCGCCTATATAACATACCTACCTAGGTCGGGTCTACATATTATATACCGTGTGGATTTGAATTATACACAGTCGCGGGGAGCGGCTGGGGAGGCAAGGATATATAGAGATGTATGGATATAGGTATAGGCTATGTATTATGGATTCAGACTGCGTTTAGAATGTACATTTTGAGCAAGCAAAGGGAGATGAGTTGAGGAAAATACATTTAATTTTACGCGTTCGTAAGCTTGAGAGTTATTTGGCTGAGGATCACACAAGAATTTTCTCATCATAAACAATAAGTTGAGCTTGGGGCGATGCGATGAGTTCAACTTTTACATATGCTCCTCCTCCTCCATCTCCGTCCCCTGCATCCATCTCTTTTCTATACTCCTTTCTACTTTCTACCTAAACAGCAGCAGCAGTAGCAGTAGCAGCAGTAGCAGCAGTAGTAGCAGCAGCAACAACAACAACAACAACAACGCGGCACTTAGGCACTTATGTACATTGATCGTTAGTCGAGGAATGCTTTTATAGTTTACTCCATGTCATCCACACACACACACACACACACTTTTTGTTTTTATTGTGAGAAACTATAAATTTTATCAAAATACATTCTGACGTCTACTATGTGCTCAGGTTGCGCCTGGAGTAAAAGGAAAACATCTCCTGTCCCGTCCCTGTCGACTGTCGACTCTCTTTCTCCCAATAATTTCCCACTCATGCACAATCTGATGATGTAGACTGGGAATAATAGTAGAGCACTGCGTGTACACAGGACAGGACAAAAGTGTCTAAGATATTTTCATATGATGAGTTTGGATGGACGCTCTCTCTCTCTCTCTCTCTCCGAGTTTCAAAACAAAATTTACTACTCACTCCATCTGCATCAACAATTCGAGGAGTAAGTGGATGGAAACTGTCATTTAATACATGACGTACACTGTATACATACAGATTTTACCCCGTTTCCTTGACAATGCTCGGGATTTTTTGAAAGGAGATTCATTCTGATTCCGGGGAAACCAACTCTGTACAAGTATTGCTACTTTTATCCACTTTTCTAAAGAAAAACAACATTTTTTTGTGCACACTTTTATACAGAACCCTATGCTCTCTTATGACATCATGACACATCTGCAAAGGCGTTATTGCACTGTGTGTAATTTGCTATTAGGTATAATTACGTGGGTAACGTACATAACTAAGTGACTTTTAGGGGACTTGCACATATACATACATTGCTCATGCCTCATAAGTATTGTGACCTTGGTGTTGTTACGCTGTATTTGTTCATATTTTGCTTGTATTCCTATTGTTTAGCGCTGGACGTTTTACGTAGAGAGAGAGAGAGTGTGTGTGTCACATTGGCTGGCTACTCTGCCCTTCTTTTTAAATAAATATTAGTTTGGAGGTTTGGACTTGGATTATGAGTTGTGCATTAAGTATATGGATTCGATCAACACCGTAGTATGCCTAGTTGAACCGGGGTGTTATTGGTTATCCTTACATTTTAAATGCAGTCTCTTTTTGTAATAGGTACTGTTACTGTTGCAGTAAAGTAAAAGAGAGTGGCGAGGATTGTCTGCGAGTCCCGATTTGTTTTTCACTGAATTGAGATTTTGTCATTGCCAGCTGTCATCCTGTCCCACCGCTACAGTACCTTCATGCATATAGAACAGTGTACCTAGCATAATTTCCGCTAATAATAGCTTATTACTACTAACATTTAGTATTGCACAAAGCTCTATGCTCAGCCAATGCTACTTCTACTTCTTAGCATGTCTATGGAAGTATTTCAACTGATGATAAGTGTCTCTACTTAATTCAAGTCCCAGCAATTGTCATCGCTCTCCGCCTTCCAAATTATTTAAAAAGCTACATACTGTTATCTTGGCTATATTACAGTCTTATAGACCAAAAACTTTATATATATTCCTTATACCTTTTGGAATTCTACTACACACTGGGAGAGGGCATACTATGTAGATAGTAGAATAATTTTGCATAGGTTAATATTCTGTCTTTACTTTTTCAATGAAATGTTTTAAAAAGTTTCATAAGGTTTTAAATCACTTGCAAGGTAATATCCAACCTACCTTACACATCGCATCGTTTTCTCGTCCGGTCTATAGCTGATACAAATGCTGAATAACTTATGTACCTACCTTGTACTTATTGAAGTAGGTACTTATTTTTAGTACAGCAAAGTAACTTCCCCAAATAAATATTCGTAGCCTGGATGGAAGTGGAGATTTACGTGTCTAGTGTGTATAGCTGACATATTAATTAGGTGGCATTCTAGTATCTCACCTCTCAATCTTTAATTATTCTCAATTGTACTTCCCTTGTGTAGAAAGTTTAAACTAGGAGAGGAACTAATATAAATCATACAGTACATTGCAGACTGACAGGAGTATATAACATTATGAAAGAATTAAGCTATAAAAACTACATGTATATACATACTGCGATAAAAAGTAGTTTTGAAATTTAAAGTAGACTTGATAATAGTGTAATAAATTCTTGAATAAATCAATTTAAAAATATTCTCTGTGTTAAATTAAAAAATACCACAAAGATTGGAGACAACTTGCGAGGACTTATAGTGATAAGATTCAACGGAGGTAATTGTACAGATGAATGAGATACTATTTATATATAGTGAACGCATCAGCTAATTTCCCTATAATATTAGAGAAAGGTGCGGAGGAAAAATCGCGGGATGCTCTTAGCAGTCGTAGTTCCGACGAGCTCCCATAATGAAATCCCTATACATGTTGATTTATTCTTGAGATTCATACGTCACACTTCTTGCATCGAGCAGAATACTCAGAAGGTGCGAACCATATACCGTACATACGTCACAAAAATACAATGTGTGTGTGCCTTGTATTTTTTTTCTGTGAGATTTGAAAGCATACAGAAAAGAAGAAGAAAAAGAAGAAGCAGAAAAAAAAGAACTTGGAATTTACTTAACTGTACACCTACACGCAAAGTTGGAAGGCTTTTGAAACGTGGTTGAGTTTAAAATGTCGCTCCTGTCATTTTTAACTTTTGTTGTTCTGCACGCGCACGCAGAGCCCGACAGTCAAGAGCTGTTTATCATTTTTTCAACTTTTGATAACGATAAAGATTAGCGTGCTGACTTCTAAAAGACTAAAAGGAGTTCTCTCAAGTTGGAAACATCTAATTGAAGTTGGTATGTTATATACTTGAACAAACTTTTCCTTCCACTTTTCCTACGTCCTCTACACTACCATATAAGTGTCCCGTCCCAGACATATAATTAACCCAAGTCCTGAATGAGTATAGGTATTTTTTGGATACACAATACACTGGGTAGGTGGGTCCCTAGCAACGTTTTATCTGTATGCGGAGAGAACACCGGCGCTTTCATTCCACAACCACAGAGCATGTTTTTCTACAAGTTTTTTCCCAGATACCAAAGCAACGGGAAAAAAAGCGAAGAACGAGATGATTATTCTATTTTCAGTTTCTTTCTGTGGCTTCTTTAAAGACAGCTATTTAAAAAGTCATATAGCCGTTATAGGTATATATTGGACAGAGTGAAGGAGTACATAGCTATATAGATACTCGTTAGTATTTTAGATGCATATAATAGGTACAAAGTCATAAACACGTTATGCTCCACACGGCACGGCACAGTAGAGTACAGTATTCAGTACTGACTGAATAGAATGTAGGTAGGTACATATTCAAAAAAAGCGACTGCTTTTTTTGTACTTGATACTTTTCACATACTGCTAACATGTTGCTAATTCTTGTTGTTAGTTGTTGTTACCTCTTGGCTCTCCAAAGCCTTTTTTACTATATCTATGAACTATCACTCATGGCAGAATACATTCTACTTGAGTCTATACACTCTCCCAACACCCCTCGTCTCTTATACCTATGCACAACACATATAGAGACACTTGGGCTATGCACGGAGATAATTTCTAAAACTTCATTACCAAGAGTGAAATATTTTTAGTGAGTCTTCCTCACCGTCTATTTTCTCGGTAGTAATAATAATTGTTAAGTGGAAATAAATTACAATAAGAGTACACTACTCTGTCACACGGGATGCTTATATGCTCTCAATTAATGTCGCCCACTTCATCTTTGTTTTCTACCATCAGTAATGCTCCGGAGAAAAGAGTCTTGGGCGTAAGTGCGGTGAATATAGGTACAGACAGAGAGAGCCTATCTACATGGCTTCTCTCGCCTTATCGTATCCTATAAATTAGGTCAAACTCTTTCTTGTCCAAAGGGAAATTAGTTCTTGGGAAAATTGTTAAAATGTTGTCAGTCTCTATATACATGCTGGATTTTTTTTTCTATAGCTCTCCCAACTATCTGATCCATGTAGGTACGTTCATTATGTAATTTGATCTCATTTTCGAGAAAACCAACCAACTTCAAACAGGCACACACAGGCACACACACACACACTCCACAACTTCACCAA
This sequence comes from Dicyrtomina minuta, assembly GCA_949802685.1. Lineage (NCBI taxonomy): Eukaryota > Metazoa > Arthropoda > Collembola > Symphypleona > Dicyrtomidae > Dicyrtomina > Dicyrtomina minuta. The sequence continues at coordinate 71,494,348 of OX461808.1, read as the reverse complement.
CCGTTCATTTCGCCATCGTCTCCTCTACTTTTGTCCACAGCAAAAGACCAAAATTAATTTATCGATCTAATCGTAAGTAAATGAGCAGAACGTCTGGATTAGAACATCTAAGTGGTCAGTGTGGGAGAAGGGGTTCAGGACTGGGAGAGTGTATCTCGTCCAATGCTAAGTAAAAGATGCGGGGCAATGGCTACGTCTCATTTTCTCATGCCTACAGCTCCTTCGAATGAGGAACGATTCGAGTTTCTTTCCTTTCGAAAAAATCAATAATATGATGTCGTGGGTAAAGGCACAATAGCAGCTAACGAAGAGGTAGTATAATTATTTTTTAAATTATAACTACAGTCAATTCCGTACATAAGGGATCCGGTTATAGGGAAAGCTTCCTATAAGCGAGCTAGTAGTATTATAATTTACCAGTTACAAAGTAACCAATATAAGGGACAGATTTCGTACCATATTTTTGGCCTTTTGGGTCATTTAAAAGGGATTTTGTAAAAAAATAAATGAAAGATACAAACTCATTTTTATTACGAATAAATCTAGGATTTAAACTATTTAAGGATGGAGAGCGGCAAAAGTTTACAAATTTAAACTTACGCGCGGGCTCCTGACCCATTAACCACAGAAAAAGTAACATATTTCATGCAACAGCAACGGCCTCATATTTCCGTTGGAATGAACTGGAAGAGAGAGAGAGAGAGGGGAGGCAGGGTTTCCTATTAACATAGTTTTAGCTCTTCCCCATAATATATATACAGACCTGACAAAGCACTATGGGTCAAGATGTCAAGAATCAATTACCATACTGTCTCCACTTCCCACACAGGAGAACAAATTGGCGTGTAATGGACGCGTCTATCCGAGTCCCACTCTCTATTTAAGTAATTTAAATAGACGAGACCTCCTACCTACAAAAAGTGCACGTGAGCGCCGGAGTCAAGTCATGCCGCACGCAATTTATGCTCAGGTGATAAAAATTCCCCATTTGTGAAAAATTCCATGAGAATCTAATGAAAAAGTTATCAGTCTATCATGCATGAGGACCATGGGGCTTTTATATCCCTAATATGACAGATTCTAAATGTAAACTCAATCCTTTTAGTTCCAAGTAGTAGTCAGCTCCAGATCCAGAGCACACAGAGCGTATATATACATAGTCAACGTGAAGACTTTCCCGATCCCGGCAGTTTGACAAATCTACTACCACTTGTAATAATGTCAAAAATTCAAGAGCCCAATGCTATTTTCATGCAAAAACTCAAGATTTACTCCACAGAGTGTGTTCCGAAGGGCAAACATGCATGTCAATGAATTCCTTTTGAATAAATTAATTTTTATTCCCTTCCGTTGAATTAGCCTTAAAACCAGGACCATAGAGCCGACTCCATTACTCTTAATCTATCCGGCTAATGAATAAAATAGAATGGGGGAGAAAGGGAAAGAGATGGATGAAAGATTTTTTTTGTAGAGTATTAGAGAGCAAACTACAAGTATAAAATTAAAATTCAACATAATTTTACTATACGTATAATTCCCTCCCAAGAATCCCTATATATATACATAGTCTCATGAAAGTACTGAAATACTAATGCATACTTTAAGCTAGGCTCTAACTAGCTGTATATAGATATGTCTTCTTTCTTAAAAAGTATTACCTTTATAGGAATTTTTAAAGGGAGAGACAGACAGAAAGCGAGAGAGAAAGCAAGTCTTTGAGTGGTTTTTATCCAGGACCAAGACCATGGGACCTAACCAAACTTTTGTGGAAAATTCTGCGTGTAAAATGTAATTAGTATGAAAATGTGTTGATCCGTTTTATTGAGAGGTCTAATCCGTTAAGGGAAAGAAGGATATGCCTATATAGGCCTAGAAAAATGTGTACGCATGTACGATAAGGAGTTAGAGTGTATAGTATAAAAGCATTACCTGTCTCTTCGGATTTGATGAGGAAATGTTGAAATGTGAATGTATACAGTGTGTTTGTGTACATATTAGGCAGAACTGGAGACTGGAGGCCGGTAGTGTAAGTGTAAGGGAAGGTAGGTGAGTACATACAAGTACTTGAGCTCCTCACTCTCACTCTACGCAGCCATAATGCCAACGCCAACGCCAACCCAGCATGTACGGGGAGGCATAGGCAGGAGGGTAGCGTGGATAGGTACTTACATATAGCACTCGAATTCGAACCATGCCGTGTAGAAAGAAAAGATTTAGTTGACTGTAATGAAGGGTTGGAATGTGAAGCTCTAGTTTTGCTAGTTTAATCTCAGACTCCACGCTCTGTCGACTCTCTGCACATTCTTCTTTCATCTTTACTTCCTTTTTACTCTTTGCTTTTCCATTTTACGTTTTTACTCCGTCCACGGACCTACTGCCATTGGCTCCAGCTCTCTCTCTCTCGCTCACACAGCCTCATCCGTCCCTTATACAAAGCCTTTAGTGGAGTTTGGAAGCAGAGTCGAACCTTACCGCTACTACTTTCCTACCAAAGTGCACGGATACATGGCTATACATGCTTCACCATTACTATTTTATACTGTAAATTGTGATCTTGGAAAGATGCATGCTATGCGGGTATTTAGAAAGACAAGGCGGGCATCGGTAGGGGTAATGTATGCAAGTATACACAAGTACCTACTGAGTCTCTGCACTACTTTCTACATATATCGCCTGGCTCCAATTTATATGAGAGTTGGAGGTTTCACGTTTATGCTGGCTGCTGGTCTTGGTCGAGGTGCATAATATGTTGTAGTTCATAAGTAGAGCAGGCCATAGGTCCTACGGCATAGATAGATAGGGGCACAATATCCAATTTTGATTCTTACAAAAATTGATTACAAATGGTATTAGTGGCAACATAGCCTCCTCGTAGCTGCGACTGCTGCTAACACGTGACTGTAGAAAAACAAGGGCTTGTTTTATATAAGCTATAATATTTTAAAAAACGGGCTCTTATGATCTTGTACCTCGTGGTCTAGAGCAGAGGGTCCAAGGGTTCAATCCGCCTCTGGGCCACAGTATATACCAAAACTTGCACATGAACAGAACAGTGGATAGCGCTCTACATCCCACGCCATGACAAGGAAGGCCGGCAGTTTTGGTATAGGCGAGAGAAAGTTTCACCAAACAAAAACAAAAGCCCGTTGACTAACAATAAGCTTGACTTTCACTTTTACTTTCACCCGAATCCCTCCATCTCAAACAATGGAGAGAGGAACTAATATTATTGGAATAGCCTGCCACGCCAAGACTGACGGGGGAAGTGAAAGGAGCCTATAAATGTCAACATTTACACACTGCGCGTAGCAAAACTATAATAGTAAAGACACTCATATAACTTTTACTCAGACTCTCAATCGGACTCTCGTAGGAGCAAGTCAAAGCGGACGGAAGAGTGATAACAATATTAAATATTTTGCCTTTTCAATATAATAATAGTAGCCACTAAACAATGTACTGTAGTATATGTAGTACAGAAGCCCTATATATGACTTGTTATTATTATTATTGTTACAAAATTCATCCGAAAACTCTCAACTTAAAAGTTTTGTCACAAAAATATAGTACAGAAAGTATAGCTCCTGTGAATTTTGGAAGGAACGTGCAGCTTCCTTCTTACCTGTCAGAATTATTGAAGTTATGTTGACTGACAAACCTAATTATTTTATGCAGTATTCTGGGGGAGAGATGTTTGGGAAATGTTTGGCGCTATATAGACGCTCGACGAGGCGGGCTATAGAGGTGTTTGTAACTTTCTCAAAGTCTGTAAGCTTTTAGTATTTATGTTTGTATTTCTTTGATAAGCTCTTGGTGTATGCATCCGAGCATAAATCAGTTACTAATTTTCCTTTTAGTGTTATTACTCCCGCTTCCATACTCTCATGCAACCTGATCCCCAGAGTTGAGTTTTGACTTGAGTCTCAGGTCTCGAAGTCTCTATAGCTGAGTCGACTTATTACTTAAGTTTTATTTTAATTATACACAGCCACTCGCTCACTCGCTCGCTCACTCACTCACCCACTCACTCACGTACCTGTATTACTATTATTGTTATCACTAGTCAAGTGATGAGAGAGAGAGAGAGAGAGCAATTATGTCTGGGGAACTTGAGGCGAGTCAAACGGGCATTTTGGAATTATGAGTTTTGAAACTCGGAGTCGTATCGTTGTTCGTTGTAGGGCTCATGGCTTGACTTATCATCGCTCATATAATTGAGTGAGTCCCATGGTCGGAAGTAAAATAACGTTTGTTATCTCATTAAGCGGGGGAGCGGCGTCTACTCTTCAAGTCCAAGTCCGAGTAGAACTCAAAACTCTCATAGTTTAGTGTATAGTGCACTACACATTCTCTCAATTGAGAGGATCTCGATGCCAATGTTGTTGAGAGAGAGAGAGGCCCAGCACCAACACCGTCAATTAACTAATCTGAAATCTTATCTGGAGAGAACGGGGGGAATTCAGAGTGCTTGAATAATAATGATTATTATTATGAGGTATAGGCCCATATCTATCTTCCTTATCCAGTCCACTCCTTCCATGATTATGATGAATTGATGATGAATGATGAATTGATGTCGTTTACAGAAAAATAATTAATAACTGAAATGTACACTGGGGCTGGAAGTTGAGAGATAGCATCGTCGTGGCTATGGACTCACGAGACAAACTACAAACTATTTGTTTTACAGAGTTTAAACTCAATAAAACACTACCACATAGTGATATGGACGGAGTTCACTTTCTCCGGCCTTTCACAGTCCACAGTCACCACTTCCATATCAGTGCGTACACAAAGAGAGAGAGGCACGAAGCCATTTATCTATGTAGCTACATACCTATACCCTCTACCGTTCATACATATATTCCCATTTACCAAAGTGAACATATAGTAAGAGCACCCATGTCCCTATATCAACCTACCTACGAGTGATTCTAACTCCATACTCCATAGGAGGCGAGAGGCCAATGGAAACGCCAACTTCAATTTCCTCTACAATCAGAAGGAAGAAGCTCAAATTATTTCCTTGAAGCATTTACCTAGATTTACTGAGCACACGCTGAACTTGATGCTCTCAGAGCCATTTATATGAGTTTAATAAGTATCTCTATAACAGTAATCGCTGCAATTACGTGAGTACGTGTATCAAGTCAAATCCATAGATATGTATACACCCCGCTCCCTCCACTATATATCCTGCTTCCCCCCTATACCTATACAGGTCCAATATATCTCTCGCTTCTTTTCTTTGGAGCAATTTGTGAAGTGAAACTTTTCAGGTTTCTTTAGCCAATGTTTGCAGAACCTGTAGTAGAGTCATCCAGTATATTACCTTCCCCATATAGGCCGAGTCGGAGAGCCAAGGAGCAGAGAATAAAGGAAAGTGAGGGCGATTGGCGGAGCGAGCAGTGTGAGTCCCATATGCAGACCTATGGCGTAAAGTAGGTTGTTGGAGGAGATAGTTGGCGGTTTACTCTCCTGATATGCCGTTTCCTTTCATGTCAATGTTTGAAGTGAACGCTGGGCTGAGCAGCAAGGCTTGTTTATCTATTGTCAACCTCGTCTCTCTAAGTCAGCTTCGTTATTAGAACTGGTGAGCGGAGAGTTTACCTTGATGCTTCCCCATTGAGACACATAGGGAGTGAGGAGTGAGTCGTAGATTGGTTTGTTAAGAAGAAAAGAGGAAGACGACGAGACGAGGGCGAGAGCCAGAGCCAGAGCCGCGGAGCTAGACGACAGACCAATAGACCGCCACTCCCGTCTGTATATTATATACAGGATGAAGACAGGAGAGACATGACAGACACACACATAAATATAAAATAACGAGCCGCGCTCTTTTACTTTTTCAAGAATTCTTTCTCTCCACATATTTTTAAGTGTGCGGAGCGACTCCATGTCCTATGTCCTATATTTGGAACTGGGACAAGAGGAAATATTGAATTTTAACTGTGGCTCAAATATACCGTACCTATACGTTATAATGCTCATCAAAAAAAATCAAGAGGGGAAGTGAAAGAGGCAATCTTTAGGTATATACACCGAAGAAAATACTTTCAAGAGAATATACCTGCCTCTCCCTCCTCTTCCACTCCCTACAGACTCACTCACTCACTCACTGCCTGGCATATGGCCGGGGAAAAAGTCAACGTGAGGAGCTAATAACATGATTGTGAAATTTCTCGTGTTGGACTTGGAAGTGATTGCTTCCTTCATCGGCTTCGGCTCGCCTATCTTCTCTCTGGAATGAGAATTTTAGGAAACTATAAAAAGAGCTATTGACGAAAAACAATTTTGATGGTTATGGGAAATCGAATGGAGCAACTTCTAGAGGAAGATGGGCTTTGTTTTTACAGCAAGGCGTTTGACTTTAGCCCTGCTTTATGCATTTAACCCTGGTATTCAAGCTCGGCTGGTAGGTAGGTAGGTAGGTAGGTAGGACTGTACTAGGGAAAGGAAGCACCGCCAACATATATATGTACACTCGGTAAGTTAGTAGGCGTATAGGCCGTAGACAGGTAAAGGTATACGAGCACCGTATACTGTCACAAGTGTAGGTAGGTAGGTGCATAAGGTTCCTCCAAATGCACATATCTGATGTGTATTCAAAAGTACATAAGCTACATTGCATATACTCACTTTTTTCGCTTTTATTCCGGTGCGGGTTTCTGGAATGGAGACGTAATTGCTAAAACTTCATCGTAATAGCTTTCCGTCCTCCTCGTCGTATATTATTGTTAAAGTTAAATGGGTTACTACACGGACAAGTCAAGTCTTAAGGAAAACACGTCACAGAAAGCAGGTAGACAAGTAGAGTTTAGAACAAAAAATAGCTGGACAATTTCCCACTTTTACTTTTTTAACTTTGACATTTTTTGTCTTTTACATTCTCAATATTTTTTTTGTCACCTCAAATTCTCTTCACTAAATTGGCTTCATGCTGTTTTTTTTTGTATTTAGACTATTTAATGTGGTTTTTGGTGGATATTAGATAAGCAATTGATGACTCTGACCACCGCTGCTGAGGTTATTAACTGAATAAAAGCATAGAGCTTTCTCAGTTTTTAATTGTGAGAAAAGTGTAGTTTAAATTGATGTGATCATTATCATTGATTTAGCGTGAGTAATTTGCTCTGCTGTATGGATTGCGGAATCAATTTTGGGAATGTACTACTAATGACTCAAGATATTATCTTACCTACCTTCTGTAATTTTGAAAATAATGAGCCAGTCCCATTATTGTACTAAATGTGATTTATAAAAATATGCACGTATACTTCTGTGTATTGATATGTAGTTCTCCTTCTCCCGGGCCTCGTTGAGTTATTAAATAGTTAAATGTCAATTCCCGTAAGGCCAATTACTTGTGCTATTCTCTAATCTGAACATAGCACAGTCCAGGCATGTACAACACTATAACTACATATGGAGGCAGTCCACTCACGCACGGAGAGAGTAATCATGGAGCCATCATTGGATATAAATGACTGTAGGACTCTGGCCCTGGCCCTGGCACTGGACCTGGCACTATGCGGCTCAATTGATCATTTCTCCAGTTCATTATGTTTTCGGGCTTGTAGGTTCGGTTCTAACGATAAGGCATATAGACCGTAGAGCTATATACAGTCATAAATATACAAGACAATCGCTTTAGAAAATATATCATCTCATTTATGCATTATTTATTATTTCCTATGAGAGCAGGGATGAATTGATTTTATAGTTCAGCAAGATTTTATCAGCAATCAGAGGAATATTAGTCAAACAGCCCGGGCAGTATGCATTGTTTCTGTAGAGGATATGGTTATGAGAAATGGCAAAATAAAAACAATATTATTATCCTTCATATTATAGGTATAAGTATAGGTATTCCTACTTCCTACCTATCTACATAATTTACCGGATTTTTCACGATATCGAAATACTTGACCGATTTCAACGTGTGATGTACCATTAGAAACGTAATGACGAGTAGATTTCAAATCACGCAAAAGGGAAGAGTTTATCGACAAACGTTTGCCATTTTTGTTTTTAAAAACGTTACTTTTTTTGAAAATTTTGCGTCGGAAGCCTAAAACAAAATACCCGTGTACTTAATTTTTAAAGGGCTTTAAAATGATATGTCATAGATTAACATGGGTCAATTTTGACAAAAACTTAGTTAAGTTTTTTAATTACAATTAAAAATTAATCATGATCTGAGCTGTCACACTAACTTAATTACATTCACTCATTCATTTCGGTTTGAATGGTGTATCGTTTATGTGCAATTCCATTTAGTAACATGTTTTAATTTGGATTTTAAGATTTGGCGGGAAATTCAAAAAAAAATGTAATTATAAAAAACTGAAAATCGCCTGAAGGCATTTTCGCTTGAAGCATTTTTAAGATTTATACGTCTGCATTGAAATTGCCACAACTAACTCTTTACCTCCCCTTAATTTACAAGCTGTAAGTTGACTGTCACGATTTCCCTGCAAACTACCTAACTTTACTGTTAAGGCTGCCATTTAACAAGGGCTAAAGCCCTTGTTAATTTATATGTATGTGGGAATACGAAAGTGATAAGTGTGGATTATGGATGTTTCTGTGTGTGTATGTGTGTGTGTGTGTGTGTGTGTGGGTGTGCATGACTGAATTGTGAGAGAATAATACATGTGACCAATAAGATTTGTTTCCGGGCTATAGGGACGCCTCTATACTACTCTATAGAGATATTCAGACTATGTAGCAAGGAAAAATTATTCATCGATCAATATGACAAGTTGAAGGATGTCTCTTTTTCCTATCCATCTGTCCATGTACCTACCTACCAATGTATTCTCTCTCTCCCTTCTCTTAGTTCTCCAATTCCATTTGAATTGAAAGCAAATACCTAAGTGGAGAAGGAAAGCTATATAAATGTAGGAATGGAAATATGCGATACGACGCGATTAAATAGACAGACACACATGGAGGGATGGAGGTAGTATAGGTACACATAGTTTCACATCACAGACTGGAACAAGTACAAGACAAAAGCGCACAGGGTGACAGGCTCTTGCAGAAACCAGGCTCTCCCTATACACCGTCTCACTCAACGAAAAGAAAATGAATGCTAAAATTCATTCATTTAATTTGAATGCACTAGAAAATTCAAATAGGGGAAAGAAAACAAGAAGAACGCGGCTCTGGAAGGAAAACTCAAATGAAATGTGAAATATGGAAAAATGATAGAACAAGGATATTGCATAAATTGTACCTTGTCATACAGTACAAGTTTTTTTTGGGTCGGAGCCCGGCCTTGTTTTCCCTAGTTTTTACATCTGGCTATATAAATGGATTGCTGGATCGTCGATGAGTTGAGTTGTTCCTTTTCCTTTACATATATATGTAATAAAGTATTTTACCTCTAGAAACAACAACACACAGCACACAAATATACATCCGATACTCGTGCGGAAAACAGACAAGAGTACAAAGCACGTAGGCAGGTAGGTAGGTAGGTAGGTACGTGATATCATAATACGTACTAGTTATTAGGTTATGGGTTTTAGGCATCGGCTTCGGTCGTAGCATGGTTAATATGGTATATAGACGTGGATAGCTTCCAGGCAGTTAACTGAGGGTATGTAGTACCTCAACTTACACATCATATGTAATATGTACCAATGTTGGTGCGCTCTCTGGTTCGTTTTTTTATATTTTTATTTGCACAACAAAATTTACCATATTGAATGCATTTAGAAGTAGCAGTACGCAAACACACACACACTCATAATATCTACACTCTCCCTGACTTATCGTTGGAGGAATAAAGGGACGGGGCGGGCGGACGGAGGAAAGAAAGGAAAATTATTATTCCCAAGGTGAAAATTATAAGTAATACACAATAGTAGAGGATTAAGTAGTGCTTATAAAACTGTGTTATATTGCTAATGCTCTTTCAGTCTCTCCGCTTAGCTCACATAAACTTTCTATCTAATAAATAAATAGCATTATGAACAACTTCATCATACTCTAATATATGTAACTGAAAAAGAGAAAGTTATCTTTCTACTACGACTACGACTACAACCACACTGCACGGGAAGGATTGTTTGTAATTCGCAAAATAGAACAGGAATAAGCGAGAGAACGGGAGCGTAACGGTAACGATGGAGATTTGTGTGTCGAATCTCTATCCTGTAATAGATCCATAGCAGCGTCCGCGAACTTATCATTAGCCTTAGCGCTGCGCTGACTTACTGTTCAGCCTTGTTTTTACTTTCTCTACTTATTTTAATGTAAACATAAAAATAGCATAGTGAGTCGTCGGCCGTCGGCCCTGATCAATGCTAAAGGATTCTGCTCTATGCTATGTCCTCATTATATCATTACTCAATATTCAAATTTATTTTGGTGCTATTTTATTGTTTTACAATTGCTGATATTCATTGAATGGGATTCATTGAAAAGGTTGCTTCCTAAAAAGGTTCCCATTGAATATTCATGCCTACTACATACCTATCTATAATGTCCCGGAATATATATTCATAGAAATCAGTTCCGTTTGAAAATAATAGGTAGCCCATTTTTAAAAGGACGTTCCCTGCATACGTTATGCATCTTGTTCGCATTTTGTTCCTAGATTTCATGAGTTGGGCTTGGAACTTGGAATTCCTTCCACCTCTCTTCCACGATTCAAATCTCAATAAAGTGATGTGTAGTATTATTCAAACCACTGTACTACACTGCTCCTGTACACATCCCAGATTCCAGTCCTTACTCCATTTTCACTATATTCAAATTCAAGGCAGTGCTTCAAAGCTACAAATGCTCCCTTATCTCTTTGAAAATGTGGAAAGATATAGTGTAGCTAAGCTCTTGAAAAATTAAATGTGGAGTGTCAAGCTTCACCGCGGTCACAGACACCGCAAAGTGACACAGAAAGAAAATTATTTGATTTAGGGATTGACATTTAACATTGCCAAAATAATTTAGCCTTTTGGTCAGACAAGAAATTTTTTTCTCGCAATGTTGTGGTTTATGGTGGGAGACTGCATTGTTTTCACAAGGAAAGAACTACCAGCAGCTTAAGGAAACTATACATATTCGAAAATTCAATAATTTTCTAGGATCTGTCTGTGTATTCTGAGGCTGACGATGAGTTTATCCTACGCCCTGGTGAATGTTATAGTGTTTCCTTTTTTCTAAGTATTTATGACACCATAGCCACGTTCAAAATGGAATGTAATTCTTACATCATCTGGTTCTTGTTTCTGGTTACGAGTTACTGGTGTACAGGCCGAAGCCGAACAAACAGGTTGATTCAAAATCTAATATAGAAAGAGAAGGTAGAAAAATGTCTGTTTTTTTAGTACTAGCTTTCCGTCCAATAGATTCGATGACAATATACTATACTATACAATGCGTAGTAATGCTTTTTTTCGGTATACCTACATATATAAATATGCATATAGCGGGATGTCATACTCAAATATTATTGATTTCCTGTTCATTCAATTTAGTGTTTTGATGTGTTCATATATTCAATTGTAAAATTCTCAAAGGTTTTTGAATTGATTCTTGAAAGTACTTGAAAACTTGAAAATGATAACTTGGGAAGAAGGCCCTTGATACATTCATCTCTGTCACTATGGGCGCACATTGTATTCCCTTTGTTGTGTCTTAAATCATTTCTTTTTGTATTGTTTCAAAATTTTATTTGGTAAAATGTAGTCAAATTTAATGGTTTGCTTGTCTCACTGTTGGTGAAATAAAAAAGGGAAATATAAGTATACAAATGTTTCAATTTCAAGGGATCGTCCATAAATGATATCACTCAAATTTCTCCCTTTTTAGGACCGACCCACCCTCATGTCATTTCAAGTCATACTGCAGGTTTAGACCCACCCACCCCATAGTATGACATCACTTATGTCATATACACTAAATATTATAATAAATTAAAAATCATAATCCGGTTTGCTAGTAAGAAATTTAAAGGCACCGGCAAAATATTTTTTGTTTCAAAATTTTGAAAATCTAAAAAATTTCAGAATCTTTTTGACTGTTTATAAATTCTGAATATTTTGTTTTTTATACACATTTTTCAAAAATTGTGTTTTTTTTGCTGGATCCAAAATTCTTGTTTCTTCTATCTAACTAAATGTATTTTTAACCCACGGAAAATTCGAATGACATCATCCAAGCCCGTTTGAGGGACCCACTGTGTCATTTAAGTCACTTTTTTCTGAACTGAGGGACCCACCTAAGCGATGACATCATTTATGGACCATCCCCAATGCATTTTGCATGTATTACATTTCCAACTACTGATACTACTCTTCAAACGGACGGAGTGAATACGTATGAATGGATGTGGTGGTTTGGCTTGCTACGAGCTGAGTGCATGATATGGATTAGTTACTTTTCTTGTACTTCTTACATTGGCAGATGCTCACAAGTCGTGCACTGTGCGTGTTAGTTACAGATGCCCTTCTCTACCACTAACAAAATGTTGAGTGTTGATGAAAATATCGCGCACTCCTCCTGAATGTTAGTTCTTTAGTATAGCAAAAGGTCTCTCGTCCCAAATATAGTGGCCTACAATTACAATACACAGCAGAGACGCAGCGAGCCCCTCCGAGATGTTAAACATACTAGTACAAACAAAGTGACTCTCACATTACTTCATTTCGGTTTGGGTTAGGAATGTAAATTCGGAAATTGTAGATGTTGGAAAGACAATTATGGGGAAAGTACAAGCTACATTACCCCCACCCAAATTCAAGCCCATAATAATTACTAAACAAGGATGAACGAGGTAGTACAGGAGACACGCGGACATTAGAATGGCAGGACTTGTACACGGCGCACTCCCATTACTATAGATATCCTTGGAAAAAATCGTACAGGCAGGAGCAGCGCCGAGTAGAGACAAACTGAAAGGCTGTATACGCCATACGCTATAGCTAAATTTTTCCTTTCTTTCTATGCTCTAGTTAGGCTATAAGGTTTGTGGTCAGAAATCCTTTGAAGTTGAGCCTCCACGGCTACACATTATAACTATTCATATATATCCTCAATAATTTGACGGAGGACAGTGAAAAAGACAGTATCCACCCATCGCACTGTAATTTGAGTCGCGGGACACGGGTACACAAAATGAATATGGTAGGTATGTACAGGGACACAGGGTGGAATGTTATAATGCTATAGAAGCAGCATCAACATTCACGTCAACATTAAACTTGCCCTCGCCTTGCGCATTCATGTACTCCCTCTCTCCAACAAGGTATTTATTTACATTGCACATATTATGTAGTACCTACTACATGGTAAAACCCGGCCATTTATGAAATGGAGATGAGCAGGACGTACATAGGTATAGGTATATCCATGTGGGTAGAGTGAATGTAGGCAGTAGACTAGACACAGAGACATTCTATGCATGCTTCCTTGCTTACTTACGTATGGAGGGACAGTCAAAGTGGAAGTCGTCACACAGTTGCCACAAACAAAATCTATATATGTGTGTAATAGATTGTCTAGGAAATGAAATTTCGATTTTCCTACACTTCGCGCTCCGCTATGGCTATGCTATAGTTTGTCACATACAACGCCAGCTGAGCCCTGGCATTTTATCTAAACACATCTAGAACTCTAGAACTAGACGATGAGCCTCTAATGTCTACATAACTCTCATCAATAATATAATATATTACGCTACTGTTTTTGATACATTTAGAGGGTTACACAAGGATTGAAAATTGCCTATTATAATGTCTACAACTATATCACACGACCATCATGTAGAAAATATCAATAACTTTTATTTTTGTTCGGGACACATATCAACTCACAAAGTATTATGTATATTACGTACTTACTTCCTGCCTGATGTAATCCTCAAAATAATTGCTTGGGACAGTAACAGTCATAATAATAATAATAATTAGACTCGATTTCAATTCTCGGTGCAAAGCTCAACGAGGGAAAATGGATGTTTTGCTCGGTGGTGGTGGTGGTGGTGATGGAAAAGACAGTGAGACAAATGGGAAGCCTCTTCAAAATTGAGAGAGCAGTAAATAAAAATAACAATATAGAGCTATATGCGATGCACTTTCTCCTGATCCATTCCCAAAGTCCGGAGTTGGCTGTATGTTCTGTATGGTTCTCATGCACTCGCCATTTCCATTTTGAATTCGAGTGTACAACTATCAGTAAAAGTACCTACGTACCTACCTACATATAGTTTATACACGAAGGCAATTCCACGGAATGAAACTCTCTCCTTTTATCCGTATCTGATGGAGCATATAGTAGCACACATAAGCATTGAAATGGTATGCACAAGTGTCTTTGTGTGGAGGTTTGGGAGGATTATGATTAGGATCGTAATACTATAATAGGTAAAATAGGAAGGGTATCTACTACGTTAGAATAAGTAGGTAGTGTAGTGTCAATATACCTACGATTGTTCTAAATAGGAAGTAACTACATGAGGAGTAGGTAGTTGGAAATTTTGTGGATTAGGATGCATTGCGGTTTACAATTTATAGAGGATGATGACGGCCTCATGATATTTCCTAAATTGGGAATATTATTTCCTTGCCCCAGAAACACTGTAATAAAATGAGACGGAGGCATTGAACAGACGCATTTACATATTATGTGGGAGATGGGTAAAAGGTGAACCGAGGGAATTTGTACGATTGCGATTGTGAGGATGGTAAGGCTCATCATGTCATGACATCATATCACACATATCGATTTGCATAAAGATTACGTCCAAATTGTACACTTCTATGACATACGTGTCACTAAAATCTACGAGTCGGTATATAGTGCCTAGGTAGGTAGGTACTTGTGAGTACAAGTACATAGGGCTTATAAACATTAACATATATAATATTCTATATTGAAAATATGCGCACCGCCTTTACCATCTTTTACTCTACTGATAATATACTACCCATAATATATGCACTTTCCTCATACAATACCCGACGACCCGGTTCGGTTGAAGTTGTGCACAACTGTGGATGGATGGATGGATGTAGTAGGGAGACAGCGGAGAAGATAATTCTAGTGTTGGATGGAGAGTAGATATATGCTCATATGCAACGTAATGTATAGTGTGTCTCTATACTGATAGAGACTATTACGCGGAATGTTTGTGGAGGGGCAGAAGTTGAGTACATGGAAGGGAGAAACATAGTCTCGGTCTGGAGGCTTATTTATTGGCTACAGCTTTAATTAGTCGAGTGGAAAGGGAAATGTGAAATGAGCGGAACGGTGAAAGCGTGAGAATGAAAACTGACTCAAGGTGGAAGGGAAAGGTAGCTACTGTGTGAGATATGTAGGTACTTACCATACCTATATAATATGCAAGGTACAAGTTAATGGTAGATTGGCTATATAGTAGGTGAATGAATGGATGGATAGTTGTTGGGAGGTTGGTCCGTTGGTTGGTTAGTTTTGTATAATGCACAGGGAGTAGGGAGATAGAGAGAGGCATACTTATATAAAAGTCTGTCGTAATTATTAGTCATCCGTTCATTCGTTTGTTCATTGCACACCCGAGTCCACCTCCTCCCATTCATTCTAAAATTTCCGTCTCAACTCCAACTTGCAGAGAATGGGAATGGGATCCGTATGCATATATCTGTATCTGAATGAGGAGAGTATTTCATTTAAAAACAAAATTACCTACTTCTATACATATTATAGCCATTCCCCTGTAATCAGATTCCATTGGGTTTTCACATGCCACGACTTATTCACCTGGTTATTGCTTTTTATTACTTTACACTCCCATGTATATTACGGGATCATTACGAAAGGGAATACTGATAATTTCAACTTTTCCAGCCTGGGAAGATTGTAACTTAAGAGCGTTGATGAATTAATTTGATTTACTATTATTATAGTACAGAATAGTTTGAAGGTCGAGATCTTTATGGAGTCAGAATTGGGGCTCAAATACACACTGTTCTGATCTGACTTGGAACTTATAAAACTATGTTGTATGAGAGAAGGAACTTTGCAGGGCTCCTGCTACACTGATTTTGGTTTTACTTTATTCAATGATCACCAAAGTGGGACTCGTAATTGAGCCAAGTTATATTTGTTCTATTGAAGATGCATTTCTAATTTAGGTGCATCAAGATTTCAGCCTAGCATACATATTTGCATTCTGTAATTATTAACAAATTAAAATTCGAATAAAATTAAAGTCGTGGAACTAAATTGATCTATATGCAGATATTCCTATTGCAAGGTTCATTGTTGAGTCGAGAACCTAGAAAATTGCAAGGAGATTTTAACTTATTCATTGAGATGCAGTCTAATTATTAATTACTGGACATTTTTCAATTTATTTTAAAACTACAAAACTAGGACGTAAAACGAGTATTATGGTCGACAGTTTCCCATGCCTATGGAGCTATAAAACAGGGAGCGAGTAGAAATACAGTGCAAGAATATCTGTAAATTTAACTTTATATCAAAACCTTTCTTTTTAAAAAAGTGTAAGTCCATTCACAGGTTATTTATTTCTTCCAGCAAAGGCATGATTAAGAGTAGGAGAGCTACATATACATCCAGACTGTTTATACATTATTATCGCTTAAAAGTCTACAAGTACTCCATAACGAGAGGCTATTAGGATCTTGTGATAGGGAAAGTGTGTACTTAGAAGGGGGAGTGTATAGAGGCCAAAGAAAATAAAGTTGTTGAAATTTTCTCAAATTTTACATCTCCGCAAGGAATATATAATAACAGGATAAATATCCCTATACCCACATACTGCCACAAGAGCCATTAATGTGTAGGTAATACCAAATGTACATAAGTAAAGTTTGCCTCATTAATTTTAACAAACGATCAGGAAGGAATACAAGGAGAAGGAAAAGGCTCTCTCTCTCTCCCTGCCTGCTGCCATGTGCAATTTTTCTAAGAACTATGCTATATGTAGCCCTATGTATATATTCCCCAAACAAACGAACACACACGACAGCCGGTAAATGTAGCACACACACATACTTATACGCACACAAGACTTTCTTTTTAAGAATCGAAAACTGAGGAAAGCTAGCTATACTAAATGAGGAAAATGATGGAGGAAAAATACGGGGGAAATTTCAATCTAAGAAAACATCGGCAAAACGTAAAAGGGAGAAGAAAAGTACCTAAGTATATAGCGACCACCTAAAAAACCACACACACTACACCATTGTACACTCTATATATACAACAACTAAGCCACTAACCAGACCTAAAAACAAGTTATCGTTGGGTCTGTCTGTCTGATGATGTTGTTCTTCTGTTGGTCTCTCGCCGGTGTTTTTTTTTCATTTTTTGCTTTCGCCTTCATCACATGATGCTATCTTTTTATTTTTATCTTTTAGTCCCATTCACTAGCTTTTTCTTTGTACTACAGCCACGTCACAAAAAGTCTGCGGTTTAGTTGGCCTATAGCTTGGTTAGAGTTGTTGGATGACTGGATCTGGATGCCCTATTGTTGGTGTTGGGAGGTTGGTTGGTTGGATGGTTGGTTATGTGTGTGTCTCTCTCTCTCTCTCTCTCTCTCTCTCTCTCTCTCTATCGCTGTGTGTTTTTGACTACAAAACTTTAGAATTTTGACGATTTTCATGCTTGATGAACATTGAACGAGGACTCCAATTTATTCTTTTCTCTCTCTTTTTATCAGGCTTGTACCCATGTTACACGCTCCCTGACTTTTTTTTCTTCGTCTTCTCAAAAAACAACTTTTTACGTTTTGTAGTAAAAGTGAAAGTCTTGTACTACTATGGTTTTTCTCGGAGGTGGACTTCTTACTTTTCCTCCTTCATATAAATAGACTCGGGCTCGGCCCTTTGTTCAATTTCAATGTCCTACATGGAGTGCGCATATGTTAGCAGGAGTAATCCGTTAGGAACACATCCGAGTGTGTAGTGTAGTGTAGTGTAGTGGATGTTGTTTCATGATACAGATCCAAAATATAGGCAGAGGGTTTCAAGTATGTAGTATAGGTATAGTTTTTGAATTGCAGTGGGAACCGTGAAAGGTATGCGTGAAAGGTATGCAGTAAGGCTGTGAGTGAGCTGAGAGTAGCGTATAGGTACATCCATCTGAGGCACTTTCATGTTATGTTTGATCTTTGAGCAATGGAAAACACCCGATGAAAAGCCAAAATCGTAAAGGCATGCAGCCATGAAGGTCTTAACTTTGGCCTCGTAAACATCATCGACTTTTTGCGTGTGTGTGTGTGTGTGTGTGTGTACAACAAAATATACTTACGATTAAGTATGTAGGTACCTATATATATGTACATATTAATGAATGAAAAAACACCACATATGCCCATACTATACAAGGAGCTACCTACCTAGAGCTACCGTGTAACATCACATCAGCATGTGTATGATATGGGCTATAGATCCTATGGTGGGAGTTAAAAGTAGTGGACAGGTATTTAGGGAAGTTCTATGGATATTTGCAGATATAATTACTTCACTCCAAGGCGAGAAACAATTTGGCACTTTTGCCCTAAACGCGCAAACATGATTAAGTATAGATGTAAATAGAAGGTGCAGTATAAGACCTTGATTTCACTAGAAAATTTAACAATTGTTAGTCCTAAGGTTTTCGCTTTCAACTTTAACAATAGTTAAATCCCAAAGCTAGATCCTTAGGGCTAACAATTGTTAACTTTTCTAGTGAAATCAAGGTCTAAGGATATATACATATATTAAGGTAAAGGTATATACTCCCGACCCCGACAGTATATCTCACTATATTTACTTAAACTGTGTATAGTCTTTTAGTTTAAAATGTACTACCTATATTTAAATAAAGAAGTTTCCTGTCAAAATCCTGCAGTATTTCCAAGGGCATAAATTATAATCGTGTTGACTACATATAGGTACATAATATTATCATCAGAGTATATAAAGAACACTCCGGATTTATCTTTGACATTGTAATATTATGTATTTTTTGGTATTATATTGTTCCTGTATTTTATGATTCGGATGAACAACCTATTTTCTTTCGTGTAGAGTATAAAACAACAACATCTTAAAATTTCAGAGTAAATAACCTAATAAAAAACTTGACGTAGTACTGTATTATTGCACACCAAGTACCAAGTCAAAGCTTAGAACACAACACGTGTATTGAACAAAAACATTCACTATAAAACTATACACCCGCTCTTCCAAGTTGAAATCAACCTTTTGAATATTTCGAGTTCAAAGAGAATACTCAATGAAAGAGTTTTTATTTTTTTAAAGGAATAAACCCGTCCAACTCTCTTTTTTTCTATACTTTGAATGAAGCATGAAGAAAAATTGCCTCATTTCCAGCTGCTCGATTTTGATAGTGAAATTGAAGTTATCTGATTGATCTTCTCTTGACTTGTGATCTGACTCAAACTAGTTGGCTATACCTATATTTTGTAAGCCGTAGGTAATCAGAGGCTAATAAGGGGCTTTTCTATAAATGGATATGCAATTTTACAGGCGGTAATTTTTGTTTAATTATTTTCAACATGTATTACTTGAACTGTAAAATATTCCTAAATTCTAATATTTTCTTTGAGCTTCTTCAAAAATTATTGGAGTTAGTTAGTTCAAAGGTTAACATTTTATGAAAATCCTTTGCAAACAGAAGTTGTAGGGCGGCAAAATATCAAAAACTTGTTTTTTTGAACTGTGCTGCTCGCTGCTCAGGCAGACACAATATTTTCTGTTCCTTACAAAATATTTCGGGTAGGGATTTTGATTTGAACTCAGCTGTATTTTTCTTCCATGTCTTTCGTGTGTAATGATGCCTGCGAAAATATCTGTACTCATTTTCCGTATAACCTACATAGTATCTGGGAAAGTAGGGGAAGGCCATGAAGTAGAGCAGTCTTCCACCGAAACTTGCTCATCATTAGAGGCTATTAAGCATACACATGTACCTACGTCTGCATAGGTCTCTTTCCGTTTCAAAGGTATACGTTAGGACATGTTGTATAGGTATATGGTATGATAGGATTTTATCAGAGCTATTACAGATCAAATCTATTTACTAATAGAAAAAAAAGTGTGCAAGGATGTAGGAGAAGAAACGGTAGATTATGCAATATACTCTCTACATAATACATAATGACATGCTCTTAATAGCATATCATTATATTATGTATATAGAGTTACACTCGTCCTCGTCTAGCTATCAGACTCCACACGAGTCTATCTCTCCCACTTAAACTTAATTACGGATAGAATTTCGCATTGCACTCCGTCATGAAAAGCTCTCTCCAAGACGAAAAACACACTTAAAATTATGTAAATGACGGGGAAGCACGGGCTGGGGCGTGTCCAATTGAATACACAGCACCTAATATTCTTGGACTCAAACCTATATTATAAGGGAGCGTGCACAGGTGTTTGCCGCCTTCACGAGGAACAACCGCTGTAGTACATGCATGAGTACATATGTTAGGACATGGACAACCTAAACACAGATTGGAATACTTAATTATATTCATCTATCACATAGGGCTATAGGGGAATATTATGGGTGACGGGGAAATGTCAGAATTATTTCATGAAAATAAAAAAAACAAAGACAAATTACAATAGTTTTCCCCTTTTTTTATCCAGAATGAGAGTGTGTAATCAAATCAGACATTATATTCGAATTTGGGATTGGCAATAATTTTAAATAATCCCTTTTGTACACTGGATGACGGAGCTCTCTCCTAAATGACATGAGGTCACGAATCTCAAAGAGAAACTGTATATAGCAATCAGGCACTCACTCCACTCCTCACGTATAGACATAATATAGCAACAGCAACATTTTTATTATAGGACACAAATATTTTGTGTGTAGCACATTTATTTCCCTCTGTGACATTTTCATCGCTTTTGATTAATAACCTTTACGACAAAATGGAAACCAAACATAGGGTTAAAGAAATAACGCAATTATTATATTTGTGTAAACACTAAATTGTGCATATGTTCCGATAACGAGAGTTTCAATTCGCTGAGTTGGTTGAATAAAGATATTAATACGAATAATCCTTGATCGGAAACTTGTATTTGAATTGCTATATTATATTCTGTACGTCTAGTTGCATTATGTTTCCCGGGTCTCCTCTGGTTCAAATAATTGCAAGTGAAAGAACCATACTGATATTATATTGTATAGGTTTTCAAATTTATTAGGGAAAATAGCCGACTTAGATGGTTATTATGCATAAATACCCAACTCCTATGTATATATAATGTGCGCCTTAAAAGGACATTCTACACAGTAACAATTTCCGTTTTATCCCTTCTTTATTTCATTCTTATCTTCAAATTAATGAAGGTGTGAGTGTGCTCAACATTAGTCCAATAATGAGCTGCATGAATCACATTTGCATTCAAGTGGCGTGTGGAACTGCATTAAGAGCAACCCAAAGACCTAAATCCAAAATCAAGTATATTCCAAGTTCCGGTCCCGCTCCCGCTCTCGGTCCCGGTCCCGGTCCCATGACCTTAGCCAGAGAGCTACATTGGAGTATGTAATTATATCTAAAACCATAAGTTTCTAATTATATCTCTGCTCCTTCGGTTTTCTTTAAGACTGACGCTTATTTGAATGCTCGTTCCGGTGTTAATATATGTCGAGCCAAATTTTGCCCTACTCATATAGTAAACGACATTCACGGTGCGACGTGCAACAAAGATGCTCAACTTTTCAAAGTGCCTCTTTGTGTATATATTTACAATTATTTAGTCCATGCAGTTGTGACATTGAAATTCAAAAGCCACGATATTTTCAAATACCTAATACCTGTATATATTTACTATACTATATAACAATGATACAATTTCCTTGTAGAAGTAGAAACTATAGGTGCATTTAATAATGAAGGTGTACATACCTATATAACATAATAAACTGGTACAAATTTACTAGGACAGACATTGAATGCTCAGGCCTACTGTTACTGAACTATAAAACCGATTTCAATACCGGTCCCGGCCTCGCCACCAATCAAACGTCCATGCTTACATAAACGCTCGTAATTTTTCCTTGAATCAGAATTTACATCTTAAACTTAAACCAACATATAGGAGGTACACTCTTAATGGATGAGCATCAATTAATTTCATCAATATATACAGTTACACATCTCTCTCAAATTAAATAAGGACCCCTTAGGCTCTTATCGTTAGTTGGACATTTATTCCCGACTTCATTTGCTGGTTATTACATTTTGAGACTTTAGTTTCAATAAATATTTGTTAGAACTCCGTTCGCATTATTACATTTATGTACACTTCAGTTTCTGTATAGTTTCCAGTTCCAGCCGAAGAAGCTATGAACCTGGCAACATGGTTAATCAATGTAAGGTACTTATCTACCCATGTACACTCCCGACTAGACACTATATATGTATATGTGTAAGTATATAATAAACTAATGTAGAGATAAATGAAAATTTCAGAGAAAGTGAGGGGCAAAATAGAGAATATGAGTAGGTCGTTGTAGGACGAGTAGCAGCCGTAGCATAATATAGTCTCCTATGGATCTTACCGACTTGCCAATGGCCTGACTCTGACCTTAGTTTTTTCTATCCCAAAATAATATGTAGGTATATATCTAATGTTTCAACTCTCCAAGTCCATGTTCACTAATCCCTATGAATTCTGGACTCTCACTAGTTAGTAGCCTCTGTAATGGGTAGAATATATTTCCCGGGGAAAAGCTAGAAATAATTGGAGCGTAAATTTTCCCACGTTTCCTTTCGTTTTCATTCCTTCCCATTCACATTCCTCCTCAACAACTGAGCAGTGGGGATGACTTTCTACATGGGCGTCAGTATATTGTGTAGATAGACTAAAAAGTAAAGTAAACTACAAACTAGACACTCCACTGTACGGCCACGGCCACACGGATGACGGAGGTACTATATACATTGAAGGAGTGAGTGAGTTTACACTCTGTTGTTTCTGTTTCTGCTTTTGCATCTACAAAAAAATAAACAAATACTAATGTAGGTACTTACTTATCGTTAGAAACGCGAGTTTTAGCCCACGCAAAAATTATGGATCTCCCGAACGTGTATCTCTCCTTCCCTATATTTTATATGCACTTCCTACTCCCATCCAATGAAATAAAAGGAACCACTTGGAAAATATTAAAAGTCCCAAGTTGGTACTTGAGTATTTATGCATGTACAAGTTTCTACTTAATTATAATGACCCATAAATCCCCTTGCAAAGAACAGGCTTATTATCCAGAAGACACTCAAGACTTCCTATAGTTTGTCATTCTTCTTCTTCTTCTTCTTCTCTTCTCCCTGCCTCCATTTCAGACTGCGCAATATGTATAATATGCTTTATAGCTGGTACTGGTAATCAAATACAAAAATCAACAAAATCCCAATCAAATTATAATTTTTTTTTCAACATTAATTAAATTTCCTCATCAAATAAACCATCTCCTGCGCGTACCAATATAGCGTAGAGGATTACAAAAAAACTCACATGAACGCACTTAGAAGCACCTATAGTTTTTTCGCTCTAAAATTAGAATACTGTGAAACTGGTACTTGTACAGTTATGTGAATTATTTACTTGATTACACCTATTTACAAGGAATCAAATTATTTTGGTACTTTTGTGCTGTTATCCTATAAGCCTATATCCTTTTCAAATTTTAGTTGAGAGATTTTCCCATATTTTGAACTTTTCTACACTGGTAAAAATTCAACATATTTTTTTATATTGAAGTATAATCTAAAACATCAAGTAAGCTTTGATAATTAATATTACAACGAGTGAAAATTGAATTTTTTAGAATTTTATACAACTACATCAAATTAAATAAAATGACTTTTAATCCTATAAAACAAAACTATAGGCGCCTCCAAATTCCTACATGAGTCATTATTAAATTGATATGCGTACTAACAACGACAACTCACTCTAAACTTGTACACAAAATGATATTGTTATTGTATAATGTAATAATAATCTGCTCAGTAATATAACAACGGGGTCTGATTTGTAAAGGTGAGTCACTCGAGCGTGTGGCTCTGGTCCTGGTCTGGTTGTCTCCTGATGGAAGACGCACTAATTTTTTCAAATTTTCATGCTCCATGTTTGTACAAAAGCTCGAGGTTGTTGTAGTGTAGTAGGTAGGTAGGAGTATACTATTATTATGAGGACACTGACGGAGCTAGTTTTTCTTTTCCCTTGTCATCCATCGCCTCAAGGTTGAGGAGGTGTCTCTCTTTGCATGGGCATAAATGTATAATATGAGCCTTCTTATCATCCTGTCAACTCCAGGACCAATACTCTTGCATAAAACAAACATATATAACCAACACACATTTCCCAGTCGCAGCCTACACACACACACACACAAACATTATGGAATTTATAGACTAGAGGATTTCTCTTTTACGACGGTTGACGGTTACTATACACTTTACACTCACTAGTCCATAGGACGCGTACAAAGTACAAAGCACTTATCCATTAATATAAATATAGGGAGGCCCACCATATAGTATAGTGTAGGTAGTATAAGTTACATGGTTACAGCTCGAGGCTCGAGCTTGAACCGTGGCATGGGTTCATTTTCGTAGCCGTCGTCGTCGTAGTCGTAGTCGTAGCAGTTCGCATATATGAAGAGTGAAGGGTATCCTATAGATATAAAGGTTCTCAGTTCTCGGACTTGACAGTATGAACATACATTCTGTGTTACAATATATTCTATGACTGGAGAGCACTTTCATCCGTAAATGTGTGTGTATCGTGAGCACGGAGCTACAGACGAGTAGTGTGGGGAAAGGAGAAGACGAAGACGAAGAGTGGGAGTGGAGAAGCTTTTACTGGAACTTACCTTATTGATTCCTGAGACAGTTAGAGTCACTAGCTGAGAAAATATTTGCGAATTTTCACAAAACACTTCCCGCTCCTCGTCGCCGCGTCTTCCTCGGCCGGCCTTCTTCTCGTCGTTTTCAGAGATCGGAGTATATGCATGTACCTTACGAAGGAGGACAGAGGCTCCGTTCTCCACTCCAATTTCCTAAAACATTTTCCATTTTCGTACTTAGCTCTCTGATCTTCAATGATGCATGAATCCAAGTATGCAAGGAGGAAGAGACCCACAGACCGAGGACGGGCAATGGCAGTATACGAACCGTATAGTTGTAGTAATATTGGACTATACCAAAGAACCAACACCAACGGACGGTTGGGTATATAGAGCACGCATTTAAGACATTTAAGACACTTTTCTTCTCCTTGTATTGCTTGTATATTTTTTGAATAGACTTTTTAAATTGTAAATATGTACATTACGGGAATTACAAATATGTAATTACCTACCCATACAGGAGGATGGGTGGATCTAAAAGCAGTCTAAATATTTAAGCATAAACTCTACGTCTTACTACTTTCGTCTCGTTCTGTCTTCTTACACCTACATCTACACGTCTCCACGTGGGTACTTAATGATTCTACCTCGTTACGATTACTTAACTAATGTGAAGACTCAAGCAAGTTTTATCTTTAATCTGTATAGTGGACATTTTCGTATTATTTTCACATGGCTGCTCCATATATATTCAGTACTTATAAGTAAATGCAAGCACAGTATGCAAATGTGCGTCAACTATTTAGCTATAGGTACCTATACAGATACTTGTTTTGTGTTTTGGTTTAAAATGCCCTCATTCTTTATAAGTCAACATTCTATGTAAATCCCTTTTTGAATTTTTACAATATGACATAATATGGCAAAAAAGGAGAGATTAAATTATTATAATATTTTGTATACGAATATAATATGCAACTAACTAACGAAGAAGCACTACGTATTAAATTAACCATCACTGCGTAGTCTTTGCATTTGTTTAAATGGGTTTATAATGATAACAACGTCAGAGAAAAGAGCTGTATAAAATGTAGCATACTTTCTTAAAGGATAATAATTATTACAAGTTTTGTATGTGTTACATAATTTCATTTAATAGTAATAACCCAAAAACTAAAGTTGGAAACACAAAAGTCAGTGGCTTCCTTTAGCTCAACAGCATCATATTATATGGGAACATTGAGCATTGCTTTGAAAATTTACACTCGGAAATATCAAAACATCTCGTGGGGGGATGACTACCAACACAGACAATGTATAAAAGCCTCAGGACGTGAGACGTGACATTATTTCTATTATGCGAAACGTGATGCTATTGCTAGATGCGTAATTAATTCTAGTTCTACATATCAAGATATAAGCGTGTACGTAAGTACATATAGGTGCATCACAGAATTACAAAAATTGGAGGGCAAGTCTGTGTCAATTGTGCTTATAAAAAAACCATAGTGTATGTAGTTTAAAAAATTAACAATTATTATGGACTTGCCCTTTAGCCTTTTAGCTGTTTTTTTTAATTATATGTAACCTATACTACTTTACATTTACATTTCAACAGGGAACTAGGTTTTGAATTGTGCTTTAATTCAAAAAGTGAGCTATAGAAAATGTATCTAGGCATTTAACATTATTTAATTTAACCCACCCATCTTTATCTCAATTTGTACTATGTAATTCTGTGAATGGTGATTTTGAAATTTGTACCTATGCCCGATTACAATAAGATAATATTATATCCTCACCAGTACCACAGCATTAGTCCAAGTCAACGGAGCCAATTGACGATTCTTGAAAGCACAAAAGATTGGTAGACAGATAAAAGTATCAATATCAGATAAAATCCGTAGAGAAGCCCTCAGAAGACTCATTTGGGTCTCGTAGCTTAGTAGTTTCATCATTGTATGTAGTAGGTCCTTGGTATAGAGCATAGGAATAGATGATGTGATTAATACTGCAGTCTATACTGATATATTACTGCATTATTACCAAGACCAAGAGAGAGAGAGAGGCGACAGTCCAAGCTTTTCTGCAAAATTATGTCAAGTATCTTCTATAACTTATACGCACCCACATTTAAATTGCGAGGAGAGTCACACATATGTAGCTACCCGGTTCCAGTTATAGCGCACATCTCCCTCCATGATAATAATATATGGAAGCTTATGTCTACATGGTATAGGAAAAGCTTGAATGAACATATGTAAGAGTGGAAGAGCATTTTAGATATTGTGTTAGTCTGGTGTTGTGGTAAGAACTCTAAGAACTCTCTGTGGAAATACTTACCAGTCAGACGACAATTTGAGTGACGCCAGATTTAATCCTGTCTTCCCTTTCTGCATTTTCCCTCAAAATATGAGTCATCTGAAACAGCTCCCTTGGTTGAGGAATCAAAATTCGACCAACCATACAATATGCGTGCATACGATCCTCGTCCTAAGGATGGATTAATTATTCCAAAGGGCCAGCATAACATACAAAATATATGCATTAATTACCTTAAATAATTAGCCATAGGCTTTAATCATTTTCGGGAAAATCCAATGACCTTTGTAATTATTTTGCAACATATTGCAAAATGTTTCGCATGAAAAAACTTGTATTACAAATTAATGCAGCGTCGTCTTCTAAGTCTCTTATTTAACTTGTCAATTCCGGGGAAACACTTGTTTTTTTCCAAAATTTGACCTTGAGACTTAATGTGCCTGGGACACTGTCCCAGACCTGTATACATTATCAAATCATCAAAACAATTCAATTTGAAAAATGTAAATTGTCAAGTGGGTATGCGAGAGACTATGGGAGGGAGAAAAAAGAGATTTATGAACCTTAAAAATGGGCTAACAACTATTTTATGAGGAAAGAATCCCCACACATTTATCACTTTCCTTTATCCACCGTACTTTAAAAAATATCGTTTGAATGAATGGCTGGTACTACATCTTCAAAGCCTATTTACATAAGTCCATTGAAGAGTACAATGCAATGTTGAGATTATTTCCTATTTCACTCTCTACAACTACTACGGAATGAGATCGAGTTAAGTTCTCGCAGTTCTTCTATATGGTTGTGGTTGTGTGCAAATCTAAAAGAAACACAAAAATTCTGCGGTCTTGCAGCTTTTTTTTATAATATATTCTTATAGAGGGATATGATAGGACAAAATATTGAGGACATTTTCTCATGGAATGGATAGACTATAGGAGCTGACTGCTGCTGCTGCTGCTGCTGCTGCTTTGCCCTGTGATCTGAATTAGGAATGGGTTGGAAAGGAATGTAATGTCATTCTTCCTGCTGCTGGCGCTGGCATTGCACTATTTGTGTACAATATAAGTATTCACAATTTTACATGCTGACTCCAACCTTTCACTGAACATAAACTTGTTGTTTGTTCTTCTAATCGGACAAAGTGCTTTTAAAAGATGGAGTTGTTTAGCATCATTCCCGTCTAAAAGCAATAGTTATTTTCACTTGTAGATTGTAGATCAAACATGCTTTTTGGACCATGAGGGAGGCGGGACATGTACATAGTATGTACCCATGGTTCATATTATCCATATACTCTCGCCTTGGATGTTGATACAGATATCCTCTTTAGCTTTAATTTTCGACACACTCTTTTCTGCAGCACTACCACTACACTAATAGTCCTGTCCTGAACGAGTCCCACGTACGTCTCAATATCTATATAATAATATACAGAGCAAAGTAATTTGGTTTTCCTTCTCACTTCCCTCTTCCATTCAGTCAAAAAGTGTACTTCATTGTTTCGGACATAAAGTTTTTGTTTCCCCTTGAAAAACTCTTGGTTTACTCTGTCTACTAATATGTAGTCTGTCCTCCATGTATCTTCCATGAGTTGGAATTTGGAAATATCAAACTTTTTACCAGCAGTAGTTACACATACAGTAGTAGTAGTGGTAGTAGTAGTAGTATGCACGCATATAGCATACTAGACGGCAGGAATGGGAATGGGATCCGGCATGGCATGAGAGAGAGAGAGTTGACTACACTTTGAGAAGTTTTTCTCAGAAAGTTTTTGTATTGAATCGCCATTAGGTTCTCTGAATGTAGATTTTCCCGTCTAATATATTATGTAGGGAGAGAGAGAGAGAGGGAGGGAGGGAGGTGGGTGCGTTGAGTGAGAAGAAGTGAAAAGTAAAAAAGCAACACGAGGAGCTCGGAAATATCTACTCTATGTACAAAACTCTCCCAAGACCGCGCGCGTCTTCCCCCCACACTCTATTCCTTCCGTAACCACTAACCTAACAGAAAACAGAACAGAACAGAAGGCACCGTAGTAATGGTACTCTGGTGACCGCCTAGTCAAGCCCATAAACCAGAACCAGAACCAGCTGAAACAGAAATCCGGGAGAAACTA
This sequence comes from Dicyrtomina minuta, assembly GCA_949802685.1. Lineage (NCBI taxonomy): Eukaryota > Metazoa > Arthropoda > Collembola > Symphypleona > Dicyrtomidae > Dicyrtomina > Dicyrtomina minuta. Next base: position 71,465,070 of record OX461808.1, on the reverse strand, counting down.
ATGACAGACGCTCGCTGCGAGAAAGAATATTAATATTATATAATAATATGTCTATTTATTTCTCAAACTTAAAAAGTTCCCCTTTTACTTAAAAGTTGACTGGTACTGGTGAGTGAGCTCATTTTATAACATGGAGGCTTTTGGGTGTAGTGTTAACAGAACAGAGCACTTTTAATAGCACACGCACAATATCCTTATCCTTCTAACTAGTAGGCATAATTACATTATTACCTACATATATAACCTACCTACCCCTACTTACCTACAAGGTACCACCTACCTACCTACTTATTTATTCACTTTGAGGAATCAGCTCTACACCTATGGCAACGGCACCTATATGTACACACTATATAAAACAATTTCGGCTTCCCTCTTGACTCCAAATACAATTACTGAAAATGTAGTTACGACCCTATGTAGGTAGCTGTACCCTGAGCACGCTCCAAATGTTATGCATACACAGCATAGCAACGATTATGCTGTAAAGATGTTGACATTTCTTAACTGTATAACTTTTAAAAGGATAATTATATGTACCTACCTATTTAGCTTTATTAGCGTATAGCTCACCAAATTTTTATTTTATGTACATTTTGTCCATCTTTATTTCAAAATCAACTTGATAAAAATGCATATGTAGGTAGGTAGTCTATACTTCCCCTACATGGAACCACACTGGAAAGTTGAATGAGTAAAGTGGGTGGTTCTGATTTTATTGAATTGCTTTTAGAGAACGAGAGTCCGTGAAATAGAGAAATTCATTGAGTGTAAAGAAAGATATACTTTTGGCCTGAATAGAAATACTTTCAATTTCCCGAGTATATAAAGTATGTACAGCCGGCCCGGGCTGCGGGCCCGAGCTGAGAGGTACAATATATATAACAAGTATTAAGATAGGTAGGTACATAATCTAAGAACTAAGAACCTCCTTATACCTTTGTAAGTTGATTGTATTGTGAAATGTAGTAGTCTTGTGTATAGCGACGACGTATTGATAAATTGTGTGCTTTCTTCTCCTTTGTCCTTGCGTCGAGAATGCGATAAGGAAAGATTATAAACAATGAAGTCTCAGTGATGTGATAAGTAACAGCTGAAGTTCGTAAATGTGCTGATCTGATTATAGACAATGCATGAGCTTTGTCTCCAGTCTCCACTCTACCCCGTCCCAGTCCCAGTCCCGCGCCCTCTCCTCAATATTTGTATAAAAGGGAACGTCATTTTTCAGGAACGGAAACATTTTAACTATTGTGCTATTACTACTACTATGCATATAGCACTCTTCAATTAACAATACAAGCCTTTGAGAGTATAATAATATTATGCATATCATATAACCTTGACATCAAAATTCCGTGCACTACTTATTTGAGTAAATATTGTACCTACCTACCTACCTATATATTATGCTTACCTACCTCAATCAATCGACTGCTAACAAAGTTTGAGGAAAAACACCAAAACATCCCGAACAATGTTAAAAATCTACTAAATGGATTCGTAGATGATTTAACCCTCGCTGAAAAAGTAAAATATGGAACAATCCCACTGATGCAAGAATACCTAAATGATTTATGTAAGTGGGCGGAGGAGCTGAAAATGAAGCTCAACCCAGCTAAATGTTATGTAATGGTGATAGACCTCTCAAAAAATAAAAAATATAGTAACTTAGACCTAAAAATAAATAATGTGTCGGTGCCAGTTGTCAATTGTGCTAAATTATTAGGTGTTCAAGTGAATAACATACTAAATTGGGAAGACCATGTAAACTTAATGATTAAAAAAGCCTCACAAAAAATTTTTATGCTTAGAAAACTCAAACATTTTGGATTTGAAAGTAAGCAACTTGTTGATGTTTACAAGTCTTACATCAGAAGTAATTTAGAATACGCATCAGTAGTATGGAGTCAAGCTATTCCAAAGAGATTAATGAATAAAATTAGTAAAATTGAGAAAAGATGTCTGTCGATTATGTCAAACAAATATGTTAGTAGTACTAATTACGAAAATATTAGCTCTAATTTTCAACTCACTAAAATAGAAGTAAGGTACAAAAACCTGTTAGCAAAATTTGGTAAGAAGTTAGTAAAATCTGGTAGATATGAAAATTGGCTTAAGAAGTATGAAAGATCTAACTCCCGGTCGAACAGGCTGAATAATAAATATAGTCTGATTAGTTGTAGTACTGAAAGATACAAAAAGTCTACAATTCCAATGTTAGTAAAAATTCTTAATATGTCCTAATGATAGTTATACACTAAATAGTTATAGTATTTTTTTTTTCTACTAGTAGTGCCAGACTTCAGTAAGTGATATTAGAAAATTCTTTTATACCGATGCGCTTGTTACATGTCGCCGGGCTTCTTCATTTTTCCTTTAAAAATTAATCTCTGACGTTCACAGCAGTGTTAGTAGGTAGGTTAAAGCAAATTTTTGTAAATTGGTGTCTCTATCAAAATTATTTATGCTGTTTTCGGTAATGTTATCATGTATTTGTGACTTTACTGTGTATGTGTAAATCTAGTGTTTTTGTATGACTAACAAGAATGAATAAAACCCAAATAATAATAATAATAATAATACCTTCCTGCTCCCGCCTGTACAAATATGAATGGATTATATAATACGGTGAGAGCTTATTTTTATTGTTCTCTTTTGAGAAAACAATAAAAATCCATAAAGCTATTGTTGGTATACTATATTGGTTGATGTAAGATGATGTGAGTATATTATTATGCAATATAATGATATTGTTTTTTGTTGTTGAATTATAAATTGATGAGTGATAATTTGCATAATATTTATAATTTGTTTTGTTTTTTTCTCTCTCTTTGCTTGAACAGTGTGATGCGGCGGAGGGGATGAAAGCTTTTTTCGACGCGATGCATCATATGCCTCGTAAAATAATGTTATTCGGTGATGCGTGTAAGTCAGTGACAGATCCGATTGCGAAAGCATCCAAACATTGGAAGATTGCCCAATTGTCCTACGCGGACATGCACCCCATGTTCAGTAAAAAGAACTATCCAAATTTATTTCGAATAGTCCCATCTGAGAATGAGTTCAATGCACCGCGTATACAACTTTTAAAACGATTTAATTGGACGTTGGTAGGGACTTTATACCAAAATAATCCACGTTACTCCCTTGCTCATAATCGTCTCGTCGCCGATCTGGAAGTGAACGGTGTCAAGGTGGTCGCTGCTCAAAGTTTCGCTGATGATATCACATATCAACTTCAGCAACTCAAAGAAAAGGATGTTCGCATTATCTTGGGGAATTTCAATGAAACCTGGGCAAGACGGATATTCTGTGAGGTAAGGGGAATCATCAGCCATTTCTTTTTATTATTTGTCATCCTCCAGGTTTTTATCAAGATTTTAATTCCTAATTGTAACTGGTATTGCAATCAGTACGTAATTCCTACGTCATATTTACATAGACAATTTCAACTATCCAGCCAGTTGTTTTAGTCCTAGTTTTTTGCCATATAGTATTTTCTCCATACGTCCCAAATGTGTTTGGAAATACCTTTTCCAGACGTAACGACCAACAATACAATAAATTCCTTGGGAATAAAGACCTCATCTAATTGTGCCAAATCGTAAGAGAAATCTCGTTCAGAAGTAAATAGTAGGAACTCCGGGTCTGCGGGTCCGGAACGGAAAAATGGTTATAATAATAAGAATAATGACACAATGTCCTCAAATCTCTTCCTCCTGAATGTTTTTGTCCAACTTTAGTCATTTATAACACTTGAATGAATCATAAATTATTGACTTATTCCTTCCATAGCCCAACATTGCCCTCTGATGTGATGTAGACTATGGAAGTTTCGCCCAAATAAATTGATTACATCTCTACATATAATATGTACATACTGTAGTTACTAGATAGGAGAGTTTGTAACTCTTTCCTATTGTAAATATAGACTCAGGAGCCGCGTCCTGGTTTTTTTTCTTATGTGTATAGCTATAAAACTCTTACAAATAATGTTACACCATACTCTCTTTGGTTGGTTGGTGGATCAATAGTGCGGGGGCTTGGAATGCTTGGGTATTTTTAGAGTATCTATATAGCTATGAAGTTGAAGATGCAATACACGCCATAGCCATATATAACAGGCTATTTTGAATGTGGGTGTCAGGTGGAGTCCCTCGCATAGAATGACATAATTACTTGGCTAATTTTTATAATTACATAAAATTGGAGAGATGCCTCCAATAAAAGGACAACTAGTTGATGCACTTTCACTTTCGATAAAATCCATAAAAGTTTCGTATATTTCTATAGAGGCCCATTGGAAAAGATAGAGAGAGAGAGAGAGAGATAGAGATAAAGGGGGAGATGCCATGGCCATGGGGCAGGGGCAAGGGGAAGGAGTACATATTAATACTACTCCTACTACTACCTACTATGGATTTATTGAACGAATCCTCCTATAACATTGAACTTTCTCTCAAATTATATATTATGTAGTTCTCCCCCGAATAGTGCAAATATAGGGAAAGCACCTCGGAGCTGTGTATAAGAGCTCATTTAATGATTTAAGACTTTATTATCCGTCGACTTGGACTTGGACTTTGACTCGGGCTGAATACTACATCAAGACTCTTCTCACCAGCGACGAGAGAGCCCTATGGACTATGCACTCAGCATGCAGGGCTGAACCAACTACCTATACCTTTCGTACTACCTTGGCTATATTTGAACAAAGTGTGTTATCCAGAAATTTTTACTGATTCGTTAAAGACCCGGACGGGGACGAGTCTACGGGGGAAGTATAGGGAAAACGAGGTAGTAAATAAGACAAATGATAAGGATTGTAAGAAGTGCCATCTCCTCCGGCCTCGCTCTGCTCCAGTTTTCTCGTCACGGCTCGAATATTAAAACTTCCATGAGCCCCTCGTCGAACCTTACACAGAGTCATCTCTACAGACTTGACTACAGACTTCCTTCCGAGAACAAGTACCTAGGGTTCATACTATGTATAATGCAAGACAAAAATGCGGGAGCATGTCGAGCCTATATGGATATACTGTCTACTACTATAGGTATAGAGGAGCAAGGTGAATGTGCATATGACACAATCCTCAATCCACATCCACATCCACGCTCCAGCTCCTTCACTTCTCCCCCGGCTCCGCGGCGCTCCGGCTCCGGCTCCGACAGGCGTTACGCTGGATGTTGGATTTACATGTAAGACATTTGTAGAGCGTAGACCTCTGGCAGGTACTTCACGCTAATGAGGGTATCTACTTGATGATTATGTTAATTTTTAGTCTTGCGTTGAGAGCAGTAGTTGAGGTCCTGTTTTCCCTATTCTCTCCCTTGTCTACGGTTACGGTGTAGTTCCCCTTCTGTACATGTAAACTACGACAGATACAAAGTTTAATCGGAGGTATTAATTAAAACAACTTACTTTTTTTTTCATCCGCACTCCACACTCTTTCGAGAATAGCCTACCTACCTACATCAATGCACACATCTACATTTTTCCTAAGCATCTCTCTTACAGACTGAGGCAAATGTGGTAGCGGTAATGGATGTCATTAAAAATGCAATGTTTACCGCTCGCGTAGTCTCGAGTCTGGATCCGTCCGGGTCCGGGTCCGGATGAGTGCGGAGTCTTGACTGGGTTACCCATATCCATGTCTACTAGAAATATAAAACAGTCTTCAAATTACAAATTCCAGTAAGAATTTTCCACAGCCTCTTTCTCTATGTGCCCTGCTACTATGCTATGTGCCTACTATACGACTATACCTATACACCATATGTCTATAAAATATTGAGCAATTTTTTTCCCTTCATGTTATAAACAACGGAAATCTATCTTGTGGAATTGACTGGGGTAGCGAGCTCAAGGAAAATATTGAAAGTGACATTTTTCTTTGACTGAATCAAACATTGCTCCTGTACGAGATATGACATTTGTGACAGACGAAAGGGAATAACAGGAGGAACTACTACGACTATGACGACGACCACCACCACCACCATCACCATCATCATATCCAAGCGATTGGAGACTCTGCTATACACACGTGTACATTCGTGTAGAAGTATAACTGGATCCTCGAGGAGGAATTCTTTTCCCCTCTTCTCCCTTTGACAACCTGAGGAAAAATACTAATCACAAGTTGGCACTCTCTCACTCAAGTCGAGTTACAGTCACAATATATACGCATACAGACGGATAGTGATACAGAATACAGAACATTTTTTGAGACAGATATTCGAACCCGAAGTCGAAGCCGAAACCGAAACCGAAGCCGAAGCCGAACGCGCCGTGGTTGCAGAGTATAAGCTTATAGCAACATTAAAAATGAGAGGGACGTAGTAGAATAGCAATATCAATACCAGAGCCAGAGCCAGACCAGAAACCAGAATCTAGGGATAAGTAGACACATCTCTTCTTCTCCAGTACAGTGCAGTGCTTAGATATGATATGACGGATATATTTTCCCAGATATTTGTACTGTACATACGTAGGATAGGATATGATATAGGAACTGTTGCAGCTTATGTCTTTTGGCTGGTCTCTTGACGACATTTCTATAAAAGTAAAACTATTTTCTGTTTTCTCATAACATTATGTGGTAGCATCTCAAAAAATCGTTCAGCCAACAGTCCAGTCTCAGTCTCCCATCTCTCAAGCCATCCATCCCTATAACCCATACTACTAAATGAACATCTTCCGTCTGTCTATAGTCTCAACGGCCACAGTCAGCCTGCATGGATTGAAAAACTGAAACTGGGCTGTGTGTAACCTGTACCTATATACATATTTTGAACGGGATTCAAAGTGTCTGTGAGCGTTATTATTCCCCCGTCCATCATGATTCTAATATCTATATATTTGCGAGGATATTTATTCTTCTTGACCACCACAGTTTTTTTTTATTTAGCCCCATATAACCACATATAGCTCCAGGGGACGTTCTACACATATTCCCTTTCACTTATATTTCTTATGTAGGTACTCAATCTGTAAGTTATTTACTCAACTTATTATTTATTTTAGTATTTTCCAGGATTTTTATTATTTCTTTCCATTCTTTGCTTTGCTCGGATATAATACAAAGGGCATCCAAATATATAATATGAAAATGCAAAAACGTTTTTGAAAGAATAGTGAAGAATCCATAGGCATAGGTATAGCATACTTTTTTTTAACATATATATACAGTTTTTACTCTGCATCTATAAGGAAACTGATCCTGAACCTACTACTACTACTACTTACCTATTTTTTGATATATTTTGGCACGAGATGGGTTTTGGGATTCAAAAAGCTTTTGAGAGACTTTCTTCTGTTCTTTCTTCTTTCTTGAAGACTATATTGCCATGTCCTATTTTGTATGTGAAGGAGAAAAACTTGGGAAACATCTTTTATCTTCATATCATGGCTTTATTTCCTACTCACATGCTATTATATATGATTTTTAGAGTTATCTTCAACTTTTTCTTCTTTCTTTACACTATATTATGTTTTTTTTTGAATTTTTTATATAGCGGACAAGCATCATGATTTTTTGGGAGATTTTTATTTATTTGTAAAAAAATAAATATGAAGCCATAGACAAAATCATATACTCAATTTTAAAGGGATGTACTATCCTTTATTATATTTTACGAAAATGTAGTCGAATATAATAATATGCTTGGCTGTACATCATTATACATGCTCAAAATAATTTCTTGAAGAATTTTCGGATTATTCTTGGTGATCTATGCAATTATAGTCTGGTGATTTATTTCGGTTTAAATTAATACAAAGTTTACTATATTTTTTACAAACATTACCTATAATTTCTAGTTCCTTAAAATTGCAACAAATATAAAATGTATAACAAAAGTTTTTAATTTAATTGGGATTGAGTAAATTACTATTGAAAATTTCCACAGCTGTATCCCACGGATAAACTGTCCGGTCCGACGGCTAAAGGCTAAAATGCCCTGTTTTCATTTTATTGAGAAATTAAATGAAATGACTTTTTTAAAACATATCTTAAATAGGATATAAATGTCACAAGCTGAATTGTTTCCCCCCTATTCCCATAAATATAACGAGTTTTAAGATTTTACTTATTATATAGCTTAAATTTGAGGCTTTGAAGTTCTAGAAAAAGATTTGAGGAGTTGATATACCCATCATAAATATGACTATATAATAATATGATCTATCTACATTATATACTCTATTATTATTAACATTGAATATGTATTATGGCAGGAGCTGAAGGGAAGAAAAATATTGGCGTGTAGGAAATAGGACGTATTATGTGTTTAGTATTAAAAAAAAATTGTAAAAAAGGATCTTTATCCACGTCAATGTCAGTAGACGCTTATTAATGCAACTTTTACATGCATCTGATAATATCCGCTGTTTTTTTTTCTCTTCTTCTTCTTCTCACGTAAACGTGAACATATAGACGACGACCGACGACCGACAACGCTATACAACAAAAAAAACAGCATTTTAAGAATAGCTTCGGATTTGAGCCACATTTTAAAATTGGCAAAATTTACAAATAAAACGTCAGTTTAAACGGACAAGTGACAGGGAGATTCATTTTTCAAACTCACTACTGAGAGTTCATTCCAGTTTTAGTATGGAGCGTATGTACATAGTTGTATTATGTTAGTCTCTGTAGTATGAAGCAGCAGCATGAAGCGTACATCCCTCTGCAGGGTTTCCATTTCTATATATATTATGTGGGCTAATGTCCTATTCCTATGGCGTAGTATAGACCATATAGACTATAGGGAACCAGCAGAGAATAGAGATATTCCTCAATTTAGCATTACACTGATTGTAGTATATATAGCATGCCCAAAGGTAGATACTGACAAAATCCTTTTGTAGACATGTAAGGTACACATTATGTGTATATATATATATAGAGTGTAGAGGACTTTGGAACTGGAACTACACAGTGAAGTTGTTGAATCGTCGCTTATGACTTGAGGATTGGGAAGAAAAGTAGAAGATGGATAGATACAAAAGCGGGAAGAGAAAGGAAAGTGTTGGAGGGAGAAGCTGGCCGGATTCTTCTCTTACGATTAGATCTCGAGGAAAAGGTTTAAATCGACGTGAAAGATAGAGGAAGAAGTGCGAGCAACATCCTATTCTCTTTTCTTTCCCTCGCTCCCCGTCTTTCCCATGAGTTCCCAGCTAAAGAACCTATTTTGTCTTCCTCTTACGATTAGTTAGTTCTTACTTTCCATTCATTCCATTTTTTTTTCACTCTCTATCCATCTATCTATTCTACTGTCTCGTTTTGTATTCCTTCCTGCTCTCGCTTGTGTGTGTGTGTGTGTGACGAGTGTGAGTGTAATAGTTTAGGATGTATGTCTCCATGTCCCTGTCCCTGTCCCTGTCCTTTTCCTTGTAAAGTTTTCTACAGTGGTAAGGATTTCATTCTCAAATCTGGATCTGGATCTGAATGTGGAATCTACGGATCCAAACCTTCTCCAATTCTTTTCCTTTCTCCAAAAAAAAAGAAAAGGAAAAAAAAAAGAAAAAGAAGAAGAAGAAGAAGAAAATTTTAAATTCCGTCTCTAATTCTAACTCAAATTCAAATCCAAATCCAACCAAAAACTCTACTTGATGACTTATAGTGTGTACGTACTTGTTTGAGCTTTCATTTTATACTCAAATTCAACAATGGAAATTACTATAGGACTCCCTCTCTGTGGAGCTACAATGAAAATTGTGACATAAAAAATTATAAAAGTTTCAAAGGAGACACACACACAGAGACAAAAAAGAGAAAGAAGAAATCACTTCAAAGACTTTTACTTCCTTCAAGCCCCTTCATTCACTCTAATTTTTGATTTAATATTTGCTCAAATTCGAAAATATATAGTGTCAACATTAGAGAAAGCATGATTAAATGGAAGACGTGGTACACATCTAGGTAGTTGCTAAATAGCACTATAGCATGGGAGAAGTGTACATTCCTATACCCTCAGATGCCAATGGTTTTCAAGATTGTCAATTTAAATTATTCATGTATACAGGATGAGAGGTAATGAGGGGAAAATACAAAATGATGAACCAACTAGACGCAGTATAAGACATTACGTATATAATGCAATAGTAATTTTTATTTGACTGCCCTATCGTAGGAATTAGTAGCCTACATAATATAGACTAACAAATGTGTGGAAATAATAATGCTATGGAGGTATAGGTATCTACTATGAGGGCAGTGCAGTCCAGCTCAATGTAGTAGTGTGGAGTGAATTAGTGAATTCAATATTCTAATAGTGATATTCGAACGAACGTCGGTAGCTATTTTAGAACGTACAGTAGAACGGGAGGACTTTAACAGTAGATGATGATGACGGATAGGGAAGGGCGAGGGTGTAGGATAAAAGGAAAGCTAAACTTTCCCATGGATGAGTAGCTTTTCCTTCCCTTCCATTGCATTCAGAATTGAGATTGCCCATGTAGGTAGGTAGGTACTTGATTTGTCGATCAGCTCCCAGTCGATCGTCGATCCGCTTCGTTGACTATTAGCAAAGGAAGAAAGAAAAATAATACGTCAACCACCTAAACTCAAACTCAACTAAACTTAAGTAGACTCTGTGTATGTGCTCTCCCAGACCCGCACCCGCACCGGCACCGGGTGTATGTCTCCCTCCCGTGTGTCAGCTCAGGCATTTATGGTCCTGAGCAAAGTGACATATATTCTATTTTTCAAGGCTTGATTTTGATTTAGAGGAGGCTAACTTTTTAAATGTCTTCGTAAATCATGCATTTCTTTATGTACAGATAGTTGAAGTGAAGCTAAAGCTAGGAGAAGATAGTTTTCAACCAAGCTCAACTTCCCCTCTTTGTGGTAAAGCATACAGAACCTAGTTGATCTACACATGTATGGTTAGGTTGTGTGTGTGTGTGGGTCTTCCCTGTGTGTGTGTGTGTGTGTGTGTGTTAAAGTGAGGTATAAGTAGAAGGGAGAGAGAGTGAGTGGGAGAAAGTCCTATTCCTCTGGTTCAATGTCTGAGCAATGTATTTCTCTCTCCCTTTCCCAATATTACTTGAGAATAAATCTCAAGAATTATTGCCACATTCTATTCTACTCTATTCTCCTCTCTCTCTCTGTATGTATATATGCTTAGCTCCTTACTTTGTCTCCAAGTTTCAGCACCGGCTTATACATTCTATTCAGTCATATAATATACTTACTTAACTTTAGATTCGGCATTAGATCCGTACTCGGTTTCGGTAGTATAGGATATCCATAGCTTTAGCATATAGTCCTAGTCGTAGTCGTAGTCATAGCCGCGCCTAAAGATCAGGATCAGTATATACTATTTTTTGGTATTGGTATTGGAGCATGAGAGGAAAGCCTCCTCAGTGTGTAAGTTGAGTCACAACAATGCATTTTATTCAATGAACAACTATTCAATCGGAATCAGAGATTCGCAACTAAAGCTTAAGCTCGCTCGTCTCCTCTGGAATCCTTTCATATATTACACGCCGGTTATATATGAGCGGATGTGATGTAAACTATTCCCATTATGCGTACTGTATAGGGAGTGGATATAGTTATTTTCCTCCTTGTTTTTGGCTATGTGTATAGTAGCTAGTGGAGAGTGGCCCTGTTTGAGGCGAACATTAGAGCTGAGCTAGCATAAAATAAAATAGATGCAGGAGGATTCAAAACAGAAAATCCATGCTTTAAAAAATAAGTTCCTAGGACGATATTTACACAAACGTAATATTCCTCGTCCATGGAAATTCATGATCCTCTACAAAACTAATCTAAAATCTTTTCAATGCTCCCTTGTACACACAGACAGAGGGACAAAGTCTGCAGTGAAAACTGACTTTGTACACATGGAGACACACACTACACACATAGAATGAAGGGAAGTTTAGTGATATATATTAGAACATATGAAACATTGAATTTTCAAAATAAATTTACCCCGGCAAATATAATATAGGGACATGCATTTATACAGAAAGAGCCAAATCCATAATATTTTTCGTTCTGATGGAGATGACAGAGATGTAATGTCAAACGTAAATGGAAACATACAAAATGGCCATATGATTTCTGTAACCTACCATCAATTTATCTGTTTATCAATGTAGGTAGGTGTGTATAAGGAGTGGTATATTACAACTCACTCATTGTCAGTTAAAAATCTAAATGTCGTCATCTCCAATAGTATTACATAGAAAAATAGAAAGCTCAAAAAGCTCTGGTGTAAAAGGAAGTAAAATTTCCAAAGTAGAAAGTACTGATGATTTTTTTAGAAGGGGGGGGGGGGGTATTTTTTTTTGACGGGGACGTCGACTGTGTATATGTAAAAGAACAGGAGGCTTGTTTACTCTAAATCTGACTGTAGCACTACTACTGTCGGTCGACGTCCACATTACTGTAGCCGTTTGTTTAGTTCTAAATACCTTCCTGTGTAAGCAATACGTATATATAGGGACTGCACTCTGGAGTCGAAGAAATGACAGCTGCTTCCTTAGAGGAAATGAAGCTCCCGTATATACGCTCCACGCTCCTTTTCATAGTTAAATCCAGAAATCATCAGCTCCATCATTTACTTATGTACTTTCCCCAGATATCCAAAACATTTCCAAAAATTCTCCACGTCCAAGTCCAACAAGAGCAAGTCAACATCCACAATCCGAAATAATACAGATTCTAAACCAAGACCTAGTCCCAGACCCAGACCCAGACCCAGACAACAACAACCAGAAAATCGTTTTGATTTTTGGTGCATGAACAAAAACGACACTCCGCTCAGGAAACTACACAGTAGTATTTGAGGAGAGGATCAGAGAGAGGGAGACATTTTCATAGAATTCTGCAGTCTATAAATACAAATGTAGTGGTAGTCCTACAGTATTATAAATACATTCCTTGCTGACTTAAACGGTTTAACTCCTGATGATGCTAACAAGAAAGGAAGCAAGTAGCAGGGGAATTTAAGTCATGGATTTACTCATTCTCTTAGCCAGATCCCCTAAGAGCGAGGGAGAAACTCGGAACTCACTATTAGCTCCAAGAAACTTGTCCTTCCGTCTTGTTCTCTCGTCCTCAGAACATGGGTAACAACATCCGAATAACTCGTCGATTTAAATTTGTAATTTCACTTTGGACCATCTTTTGGCTCTTGGCTTCGGCTCTTGGCTTTATGGCCTTGGTTTTGGTTCGAGCAAGATATTTGAAAATGTCAGATCCAGAGCGAGAGAGAGAGAGAGGAGTTCAAGTATATATTATGTAAAGTAGTTCCAAGTCAAAAATAATACTAGGACGCGAGTAGTAAAGTCGTTTACCAGTCCATATAAGGGGAACCATTTATATATTTTGCGTATGCATCCTCCGTAATCTCTCCGACTTGCAAAATCTTCCAAAATGACATCGTGGCCTCAGTTAAATGTGTCCATGTATGTAGGTAGTGATGTATGCACCTAGTAGGATTATATGTACGGGAAGGAGGCAGTTAGCTACCTATTCTATGTCAACTATGTACATTACGTAATGTAGTGATCAACTCAATAGACTGTATTAATACGGACAGCATGTACTGAATAAAATGTTACGGCCAACATCCCTCATGTGTATACATATTACCGTTTTAGATTTAGAATTCGGTCACAGGATAGATAGTGAAGGACCTATATACTAATATAAGTAGATCCAATAGTAGGATTTTAAATTCCTTTTTTTTGCGGCTATATATATATATGAGCTACATACATGTGTTAGAAATGTAAATTTTTTCGTGTGTGTGTCTGCTCCCTCACGACCACACCCCTTCATGATGACAGGATGGAGGATGTAAAAGGCATATTAGGGAGTAGACGACTAGATTTGAACAAGGACTTTGTTTGGGGGAAAACGGGGAAAGAGTAGGAGTAGAAGTAGAAGAGCAGCGTCAAAATACATAGGAGAGTACATAGGACGTAGGTACTTTGTAGTTTGTTGGCAGTGACAGTCAGTGGCAAAGAGGGAGACAAGGTGAAAGAAAAGTGACATCCTACAGCTCAACTAACGGGCTCCATCTTGTCAACATGGGTTTTGTCATCTGAGTTCAATGAGAGCTTATGTACTCCCATTTTAAACGGAGTCATATGGCTAAATGTCAGAGGATGTCTACTGTCTACTCTCCACCGGCACCCGCACCCGCGGACCCCGGAGTTACTCTACCTGCTGCTATGCACAATATTTACTCCCTACCTTTTTATTTGCAAGAGATGATGGCTCGGGCAAAACACTAAAGGAAAATACCAAATTCTTTAAGGGATTGATTAGTTAAAGAACCATAATGCCAAATCCATAAATCATGTCTAAAAAAAGGGCTAAAGCCCTTGTTTTATGGCAGCCTTAACAGAAAAATTAGGCATTTTAAATTTGCCGCCAAATTTTAATTTTAATTTATGTGTTTTAAATTAAGAGAAGCAATCAAGCCGCACACTGCGTTTTTGGTTATCTTATCGATCTTATTTACAATCAATTTCTGTAATACAGTAAAAAATTCAAAATTCCAATTTTTGAATTTCCCGCTAAAACATTAACTATTGTGCTAACTCAAGATTTCGACCGGTTACTCAATACATTTACACTAAAATGATATATCATTGGAATGGTGACAATTAGGCAAAGCTTATGAACATGGAAGTGTGTGTGGAAGTGTGGAAGCACGATCGTTATTAGTTTTTAAATGGTTTTTAAATAACATAGTTGCAAATTAAAAAATTTTAACGGATTGTGTCAAGTGATATATCATTTGAAAGGTCTTCAAAAATAAGCAGACACCATTTTTTTTTGTTTTTTGATTGTGACCCATACAACACATTTTTGGCGGCATTTAAAAATTAAAAGACCGTTATTTTGAAAACGTTTTGTTATAATGAAGGCCCATTCCGTTATTTAAATTCTATTGGTGATTAGCTTTCGAATGATATATGGCTCGATGAAATTGGTCTAGTATTGCCAAATTTTCAAAATTCCGGTAAATTATGTAGATTGTAGGTAATAAAAAAGTGTACTAGTGCTATATTTACATGTACGACGTGGCTTTCAAAGTTATGGAACTTAAATGTAAAGAGGTCAAATTACACATGGTGTTTGTTTGTAGATTATTTGACTTTTTTGTTGTTGTTGCTACCATTAAACCAATTTTCAAAATTTAAAAATAAGTTAATTTATGAAATGCTTATTTGCACATTTAAAAATTGCGTACATTATTGTTTTGCACTATAATTTCGAAAAAAAACGTTTACATTTTGGTGAATTTTGAATAAAATTTCAATTACCATATATTTGTTTGTACTTTACTATTTTGCTCCATTTTAGTGGAACATACCATGTAATAATATTTTGCATCTCTTTAAAAAAAGATGCACGGTCACCATAACTGTACTGTAGGTATATATTGGATTTATAAAATACCTAAACCTAAGATTCACTCCAGTGCAGTAGTTACTTCAAAAAATGTCCTTCCCTTGTCCCTTTGGGCCCTCGCGGCTTAAAATTATTTTTTATCCATTAAAATTCATGCAGGACCGCGAACCCCCCCCCCCCCCCCCTTCCGCCTCTCCCCCCGTTTTTCACATTCATAATTTATAGTTGCTCCCGGTTATTTTACTCCCATCTAACGTGGAACCTATTATTATTATTATTGCTAAAGAAATAATAAAAGTATTTATTAGTTGAGTAAGTGGATAGGAAAAGGGACTTATTCTTTCTTATCAACATGAACTGTACATAACTCCGCAGAGCCACCATATATGGATTGACAGTGTATAGACTCTGTCCCGCACGGAAAAGAAAGGAAAATAATCTTAAACTCCTTAGTCGCGTCTTCATCATTGACTTGTGCTGGGTCGTCGTTCCTTCCTTCCTTCGTCGCCGTCCTCGGCCTCGCCTTGCTTTGGTGGGATGAGTAGTGAGTAGAAGTGAAAGGGAAAGTTTGTGCAAGAAATAAATAAAGTTGTTATAATTTCATGATGCTCTTTTGTGTCATGTCTTGAATGCTCAAGCTTAAAACTAACTCTATTCTCCCTCTTCCCCCTCTTCTCCTTTGAGCTGGGCTCAGTGAGGGAGAGTGGGGAAAAGTCATATAGGAGGGAAGTGGGGAAGATATAAACTAAATAAACATAAGTATGAATCAAGTCAACAGAGAAATACAGTCAGCTCGGGAAGAGGACGAACAAGAGTATTATGAGAAACTTTTACTCATTTCTTACTTCTTAAACATTGATATCTCTGTGTGTCTCTCTCTCTCTCTCTCTCTCTCTTTCTGTATGTTATGTTCACGTCCTTATTTTTCCAAAGGAACGAAAAACGAAAACGAAAACGACGAAGGAATGAAGGACAAAGAGAAAAGATATGGAATGGATGAGTATGGAGGCCGGCAGGCAGTGAGGCAAGGAAGGAAAAGACACGGAAACTCGAGTCAAGATCAAGAAAATACAACGTGAGTTGAACAAAGTCACGTAGAGACAATGTTATTCAGGCCCCATTGCAGTAGGCGAAAAAAATACCATATGCAGAACCAAAGAAAGTTCTATAGGCCCTGGACCAGTACAAGAATGTCGGTGACTTTGGAAATAAATATACCTACCTACCTAAGCCTATACGAAAACTCACATAAAAGTTAAGATGCGGCTTCAAGGAGAGACAGATGAGTCAGCAGGCCTATAGACCTAAAGACGATTCAGCTCCAGCAGTAGCAGTACAACGAACCTACCTACCCACCTATGATGATGGTGATGGTGATGGTGGTGGTGGTTGAACAGAAGTAGTTGCACGGACGACGGACTCAGAGAGACACAAAGTCGAGTTCGAGCCGGGCTGAGGAGGAGGATGATGATGATGACGGGGCCGGGACCGGGACCGGGGCCGGGATCGGGACCGAGACCGGGAAAGTAAAACATAGTTTGGAAATCCGGAGAGAAAAAAAATATTTGTAGTAGAACAATATGTTATCATTCCCCATTCCAAAAGTGTAGAGACTTACGGACTACGGATACGGACGAGCTTATTCCGTATGCACGTAACATATGACAGTATAGATGGGGGACCTTCCATCATGTACCTACCTACCTACGTAGATACAACGCTACCGACATACCCACCTACCTATATTATGGGTAGCATTGAATTCAAATACTACTTCAAAACAAAATCCATGACGGTGCAATGAAGCATTCTACTAATGCAAAAATACCAACAGTAACAACAAAAACAAAAATACCATGTTATATATAGCTATGTGCATTCTCTATGGTTGGTATACTGTACTACATATATGTACAGGATTTAAACATGATTTGATTTCTTCCTTCTTTTTCTTTGTTTTTCTCTCTCTCTTTCTCTTCCTCATGTTTGACCTGTGGTTTGTTTTCTGAACTGAATTTCAGGCTTATCGAGAAAAGTTATACGGGAGAAAGTACCAATGGCTCATTGTTGGGACTTACAGTCGTCAATGGTGGCGGAAAGAGGATGTCAATTGCTCACTTCGAGAAATCGAGACAGCCCTCAAAGGGGCTATTCTTATGGACTTACTTCCGTTGAGTACAAGTCAAGAGATTACCGTCAGTGGAAAGGTCAGTTTGTCACTCTAGATTCTCTAAAACAAAGTGTGTGTGTAGTTTATTTCTTTATTATCTATCTATATTATGTGTGTCTTGCCTTGTATATATGCCCCTCCTGGGTTGTTTGTGCATTACGTTTCATATTCTGAACTTGTATAATATTATAATAGGAAGCACATGCACGAGGCATAGAGTCCCTAACATATTTATGTAAGATTTTCAATTCCAAATTGTGTATAGTCTAATCCGAATAGAAAGCGGAGAAAAAAGTGGAATTATCTATTTTCCCCCTTATTACTTAAAAGCTTTTTGACTTTAGCCCCTATTATTTTCCTCCTCCCTATTGCCTCTAACGTAAGTATAAGGACGTCTCTACGACAAGACTACAATCACAATTGAGTGGCTTACCTATATACATAGATACATTGTGGATTAGACTTTCAAATTCAAAGTAGTTCCTTTTTATCCTTATTTTAAGTTTAAATTTTGTGTACTCAACCTTTCAATTTGTGTACAATCCAAGTACGTCCTTACCAACTCATTGCTTTTCTAATGCTCTTATTACCATGTGTGCAGAGCCAACTACGGAGAGGTAGGTAGCTACATAATAATATATAGGGAAGAAGCGTTACTTTGTGTACGCACGACTCAGGGTCTTTGTTATCATTCCTCCTACTACAAACCCTCAAGTGGGATGGAGATAGAGTTGAAGAGCTTTTGCATTGTGTAAAAAACTTTTCAATGCTAACAGTCCAAATACCTACTACCTATAAGCTACCCCCTACATTTTACAGTCCATCAGAGAATGAGAATAATTTAATCTACTTTCTATATGTACACAAAAGTTGGGAAAAAAAACTGTAGCGTTATTGTTATTTTTATTAGGTACCTGTTGTAGCCACTCTAAACATGCAAATACGGTGACAGTCATATCAGCTAGTATAGCTATATAGTTTCTCTGGCTTGACACTTTCAGCTTCAATTTGTCTTTTTAAAAAATGTAGTCTCAAATAAAACCATTTTGTTTTGTTGAATTGACGTAGGACTAATTTAGAGCGGAGGTCTTGTAATTTTTTAATATTTCCTTTCCTGTGCTTTCAACTAGTAAGTAGGATCATCATCACCCAGTCAGTCAGGAAAAGTGAATGGAATCTTTACTCGCAACTTTAAATAGTAATGCAGGGCCGCCAGAGTTTTTTTTTCTTCTGCACCTGCTCAAGATGTAAATCATGATAGGGAAAAGAATATGTAATTAATCATTTTTTCTTGTGACAACCGAGCAGTTAAGTATACATATATATGTAAGAAAGAAGGCACAGGCTCCAAAGGAAAATACATGAGGAAAGTGAAATGGACGAGTTGGCATTGGTATTTTTGGTGGCGTTATTCAGATTTAATGTGTGCCAGTGCCATGTCATTCCTACATTTCCATTTCCATAACTATCCTCTCGTTTTTTTTAGTCTCTCAGTATGTAACTACTGATTTTTTCTATTACTGATGAGGAATTTATTTTTAAAATGAAAGGATATTTTTGAGCATTTTTGAAGGTTGGACTGAAAGTTCAACTGGTATAGTGACGAGTGCATATAGTGCCTACCTACCTACCTACCTAAACTGTTCTATATACGTGATGAAAAGATGTGAATGTGGTAAGATGAATGTTTTTCCAGAGTGCAGTGTGCCAACAATTTATCATTTATCACTGATAGAGCCTCAGGTTTGAGAATAGGCGCACACTTACACAAATACATATCTTAGCATATCGTGAATCGTGAGGTATTTATTATAGGAAAAGTCAATGGGAAATATTACATTAAACTGCCGTTTTAAATTTTAATCGCTCGGCTCACCCCCACCATGAATATGAATAGGTAAAAGCTAGTAGGTGACTTCACTCTATTATGTATGTAGTAGCGCATTGTTGGAGAAATAATTTAATTTTAGACATGTATGTATAAGATAGTTATGCTAGGAATATCCTTATACCTATGATGTCATGAATATTTGTAGACTCCTACAGCTAATGTGCCATTTACGCTTTTTAAGTCTGTCTCGTGACGAGATCTTCTACCTTTATCATCATCCTATATATAATATTTGGAAGGAATTGAAAATATATAAGAATTATGCCGAGAGTTGTTCTGCTATGCTATGCTACTGATGCGGATGTGGACTACTGATATAATAATCGTTGTTGTCAAAGTCTTGAGTGTTTTTGGTTATGAACGTAATTGCAGACGGCTGGAGAGTATAAGGAGCTGTACGAAGTAGTGTCCCTGGGGGAGTACTCGCGTTTTCATGGTTACGCTTATGATGGGATTTGGGCAATTGCATTGGCTCTCCACAACATCAGCGTGTACTTTGACGAGAGTAGTGGCAAATCAAGACGTAGTAGTGACCTTCTAAGTACGTTCCGCTACCGGGATGATGCCTGGGAAAAAGCCTTTCTTTCCGCTTTAGAAGCTACTTCCTTCATTGGCGTCACTGGTCTCGTTCACTTCAAAGATAACGGTCGCAAAGGATCTGTGCTCATTAAACAATTTCAAGGTGAGTTCATTTTATCCATGAAGATGTAATAGCAACTAGATCTTCTCGTTTTTTATTTAGAATTTATTCGAATCAGACAATGCAGGAAAATTCAAGAGTTTTCTTAAATATTAATTAAAATGCATACTGTAACTATATGTAGCTCGTATTATACATTTTCGAATAGAAAAGAATTGCTGAGCATAGAAATTAAATGTTTCAAGAATAACAAGTAACGGTTTCAAATACAGTAGGATTTTTTTATTAGAGCACTGTCTCTAAATGACTAAAGTTATTTACCCTTGTACTGATAGCATACAGCTATTCCCCAGCAGACCAAATGTGACCCGCAGCTGTGGCCCATCTAACATTCTTCGCCGTCTATACTTATTACATGGACATTAAACCTAAATGATTTGTTTGTTTACTTACTTCCACAGCTTTCAATACAGTCAACGCAGAAGTCAAAGTAGGGGAGTACGACGGGGTAACGGAGACGCTTAGTCTTTTCAAGGGTCAAAATATTACTTGGAACGGCAAATCTCCGCCAAAGGATAGAACATATACGGTACGTAACGCCTCATCGAATTCTATTGTATCAGATCCACACAGATTCAAATCCAGATCCAGATCACATCTTATTCAACTGACGATTGCCTCACTCACGAACTCACCATATTATATTCCATATAACTATATGACATTTCTATATCACTATTCCAGATACCTATATCAGTACCCTTTTTTCCTTAAACCGCGTAAAATTTTTATTACTTTACACATGCTATACACACTACATACATATGATTCCCCGTCCCCATATAATATAATTCAAGTAGATACGTTACTATACTCAATACAGAACATATATCCATTTAATAACATGTAGAGAAGACTTCCTGAATTTATATCTATTTTATAAGCTCTATACTTTCTCAAAGGGGGAAACTTATATAATATGATGCTTGACTTGCATATGTAAGTAGAGGCATTGGGAAATCCCCCAAAAAGAAATCCTGGAAGGCTAAAGAAATATTAAAGCAAACTTATTCAATAAACTTCAAAAAAGTTGTAGGAGATGGGGACGACTTGAGGGAAGAGTTTTTGACTCTGTCACAATCTACAACTCAGATCACATCTTATAGAGACCAACTCAACTCCGCAGTCTCTCACTCACCGAGCACACACTGCCATAGCCTCAACACGAACAGAACCACTAGAGCGGGAGAGAGAGAGAGAGAGAGAGAGAGAGAGAGAGAGGGAGGGCAAGGAAATGACGAAATTGCCTAGATAAGTTTTATCCAGTAAAATAATCATCACATTATTTTAGTTCTTTATGTTTCCTCCTGAGACTACATAGAAAGTTACCAACGTACGATTAGCATCTAGATATCCTATCTCTTCCATTCTACGTAATAATTGTGACAGTAAAATATGTACAAGTCCATTTTGAACATTCATACCTATATCATCCAACCCCTCTGCTCTCTCTATATATATTATATTCCCTTTTAAATTTCTTTTGTTCTGTACTATACATAGAAATAGAATAGAACCAGTACGTACAGAGAATTTTGCAGGCATTGTATACTGCATATTTTTCATTGTTGTAGGATTTTAGTTTTATTGGCTGACAATGTATTTGGGAGAAAGGCACATGCAGAGAGACAGAGACTGTTTTTATATATTTTTGTATAGACAAGACATATACTTACATTTGTACATAAAGAAAAAGAAGAAAGTAGAAAAAATCGAATATGTAATCCACGTGGACCTCCAAAAGTTTTTATCGCACTTTTCTTCTAACAATAAGACGACGACGACGACGACTACGACTGAATATAGTGCACTTATACTATACACGGTACATAGTCAGTTATACATAGGTGAGCGTATCTAACCCATGTCCCTCATGTGTGTCTCCTTCCCTTGAGTTCTTGAGTTATTAGGGACTATACCTATGGATGTATTTATATCTGTAGTTGTGGGCAAGATAGGAGTGAGGGTCGGACGGACGGGACACGGGAAGGGAAGACAGACAGTTCTTTTTCCTATCACAGTGGGACATTTTGAGTAGGAGTGGAGTGTAGATTGATATATATAATCTCACGTAAAGATATCAGTATAGTTTCTAGTTTCCCCTCTCCTTTTTGCCTTTGAAAGGAGGAGGAGGAGGAGGGTGAGGCAAGGACTCTTGCCACTAAAAGGGAAAAGTTGGGATTTGAATTGGAGTTAGAGATCTCCACCCGCGTGACAACTACTTAAATGGAAACTCAAGGAGAACGTTAAGTTGAAAAAAATTAGTGAGAGATAAATTGATGCATGACAGTCATGACTTTGTTTGTGGTTGTAAAAATGAAACTAAATTGGAGTAACTTTTTTTTACAATCAGCTTGTTTTCTCCTTGTTCAGGCTGTCATTCCCTTCTTCCTATTATATTATATTATGTCCTATAGAACATACAGCTAATTATATGTGTGTGTACTTTTTTAATTTCTACATAATGTTCCGACTATGAACTTTACTATTGTTATAAGAGTATGTTATATGTTTCCCCTTTCCTCTGTGAGCTACCCGGGCCGGGTCATTTGACGTCGGGTTTACAGCTACCTATAACTAACATATACGCGAGGGCAGAGCGTCACAACCAATATTTTACAGCACGTATATTATATACAACATTGAAATATTTAAACTCATGGCATACTAAAACTATAACGTTTAAGAGCCCTTCAAAGCGACTGTAATTATCACACATTATGTTTATAGGGTCTTATGTCCGGATCCGGACGAAACTTTCTGTACGAATGCATAATTGAGTACGAAAGTTGTATGCACGACATCCTTGTGCACGAAGATGCTATGTACGAAAGTTTTGTGTTCGAAAGAGCATTTTGTACAGCATTCATAGTATGTACGACAAAGCTGTTTATGTTTGCAAAGAAAGTACACAATGTGCTGCTAAAGTGTGCGTTGAGCCACGGGACCTACGAGCGGCAATGCACAAAGTAGTAAGGAGTAGCTGCATAGCTGGGCATTTGATTTGCACTCGCACTCCACTCGTACGAGTGCAGGTCAAATCTTGTGCACTCAAACTCCACTCGCTTGAGTGCATCCAAAATATTCTGCACTCGAACTCCACTCTAGCTAGGGACTCGTTATGAGTGCAATATTATATGCACTCCACTCTGTGAGTGCAACTCTTTTTCAACATTTATATACAAAAATACATCCTTGGTGTGGCGCGAAGTTTAAAAACCGTTGCACTCTGAGTGCAGTCAAGGTGCACTCCGCTCCACTCCCTTGAGTGCAATCTAAATTTCTTGCACTCGCACTCTGCTCACTGAGTGGAGCGGAGCGGAGTGCAGTTTTAGAGCGGAGTGCTGCACTCCACTCGTTGAGTGCGCCCAGCTATGAGTAGCTGTAGCAGTACTTTTCTAGTTTTAAGTTTGTTGTACAACAGTTTTAAAAACCTTTTTTATAATTTTCTTATAAAATCTATAGAATGAATGGCTCACACACTTTTCATGATGGTAATCAAAGCGAGTTTAAGTTGTATAAGTTAATACTATCTGCAAAACTATCTGACTTGTATTATTCTTTAACTTTTCAGTTATGCTTCAGTTATGTCAATAGTCCGGCATTATTAGAGTACGTGGAACTTTTTTCTTGTGTTGCACGTATACGCCGAACTTGCGTACAAAAGTTATTCGTACATAAAACATTCGTGCATGAGGTAGTCGTACATTAGTGCTTTCGTACACAAAGTATTCGGTCAATAAAAGTGTCGGACACCTTTTCGTACCAAAAATAAATGGTACAAAAAGGTTTTCGTACAAAAGGTTCAAAAATTCCTACATAAATTTCTCGTACAAAAACCTTTCGAACTGTGGTCTCGTCTCAAGCCATGTTTTAGACGTCGTACTCATCAAACTCACACTATCGGTATTACAGTTGGGAGTTGGGAGCAAAGTACCATGGCTAATGTTGAACAAAAAGAAGTTGCCCACAGAGTACATAAAGTAGACACACATGCTGTGTTGTGAATCATCTATTTTAAGGAGACCAGGGCCAAATTACTATATGTAAAATAACAAAGCTATATTCTCAAGTACCTACTTATTGTTAGTGCCTGTATAGAATAAGCCCATGTAAGACGTCATTCGATTTAGACGGGGGGCTTAGTACATTGAACAAAAATGAAAGTGCAGGATTTAAATATTATATTTTTAATAGTCAGTCACTAACTTCAGTACCTATTCCAGTCCCAGTTCTTCATATCTCTATACAGTATGTCCCTAAAGGTTAGACTCACCCAACTTTATGGGGTTTACTCCCCCCCAAGCGGGAACCGTAAGTCGATATATTTATTTTTGGATGACAACCGACTAATTAGTAGGATTTGGCTTTGATTGACCTCCAGGGGTCAAGTCGTTCTCACGTAAATAATTAAAAACTGAAAATCAGGTGTCCCAAAAGGTTAGACTCACTTCATGGTTTTCAAAATTCAAACATCAATATCTCGTGACTTAATGCATAAAAAATTACGAAATTTCGTCTGCGTGTGTTTAGATATACTACTTATGACTAGATTTATGCACTTTGGATATTGGGACACTATAGCACCGGTAGCGGAGGAGAAGACGGGTCACCCTCATATCAAATTTTTTCCCCGTTTGATAACATGGGAAAATCGCGACTTACTTTACTAACTTCTTATGTACACATGCAAATGCCACCCGATTGTAATTAAAAGAAGTCGGGCATAACCACAATTAAATTGCCTACAAAACAGTATAACACTCAACACTCAGGTCACTCGGGGTCACGAGACGCCCGGGCTTGAACATTACTAAAAGTTCATCATGTGTTTTGTGCGTTTCATCAACTTTTCGTAATGTTCAAGCCCAGGCATCTCGTGACCCCGAGTGACCTGAGTGTTAAGTGTTATACTGTTTTGTAGGCAATTTAATTGTGGTCATGCCGGATGTCTTTTAATTACAATCAGTTGACATTTGCATGTGTACGTAAGAAGTTAGTAAAGTAAGTCGCGATTTTCCCATGTTATTAAACGGGGAAAAATATGATATGAGGGTGACCCGTCTTCTCCTCCGCTACCGGTGCTATAGTGACCCAATATCCAATGTGCATACATTAAGTCATAAATAGTATATCTAAGCACACGCAGACGAAATTTCGTAATTTTGCATGCGTTAAGTCAGGAGATATTGATTTTTGAATTTTGAAAACCATGAAGTGAGTCTAACCTTTTGGGACACCTGATTTTAGGTTTTTAATTATTTACGTGAGAACGACTTGACCCCTGGAGGTCAATCAAAGCCAAATCCTACTAATTAGTCGGTTGTCATCTAAAAATAAATATATCGGCTTACGGTTCCCGCTTGGGGGGGAGTAAACCCCATAAAGTGGGGTGAGTCTAACCTTTAGGGACATACTGTATTTCTATAAACATATAAACATAAATATGGTACCTGTAATATTAGCCTATGTTGTGATAGTATTTATGAGGATATGTGTTTGTGCGAGGAATGATGTTCTTTCTCCCTTTCGCTCAATCTCTCTTCATTTCCCTGTTTCTTTTGTTACAGGTGGAAGTACACACGCGAGTGAATATTACGTTGTTTGCTGCAATGTCTACTCTCTCCTCAGTTGGCATCCTTCTTGCTGGCTTCTTCCTGGCTGTGAATATTCGGTTTCGGAACCAAAGGTAAGAGACATACTCACTCTCCCAAACCCAAGAATTTTTATTAGTCTCCAAGGGAGCAACAACTTATGAAATATTTTTGACCTGGGACAACTATACGCATCAACTATGAATGAACCCTGGAAAATTTTGTCATCTTTGTGGATTATGCCATCTATGTAATGTTAATGTCCATATAAACTTTTCCATTTAAGCCCAAGTTTGAACTCTAACTTTGATGTCACATATTTATACTTCCATCCGCCCATCCAACCATCAGTAATGTCAGTTAATGCGCGTATAATGCAGGCGCTCTCAAAACTCCTTTTTAAAAAAGTCCATTTCAGTATGAGTAGTTGAGTGTGTGTACATAGGTTCCATATAAATGACTACGTAATGAAAAATACATAAATCTCATGTGAAAAACTAGGAGGGCTTTGAAATATTTATCTTTTTTTTTAGTTTCCTGTAGGCATGCATACAGATCCGAGGAAGCTCTCATAACGCTGATGCTGAGCTGAACATGTACATTCATGATCTACATAATACGGTCAATTCCGGATTTGAATGGTTTAGTTTTTGATAGGAAAATAAAATATGAAAACTAATTCTTTTTAATACAGAGCGTTTCTTGGAATATAGCTTACGTACTTAATTTAGATCCGTATGTGTATGAACATACATATACTTGAAAGCTATAGATGTTTCTAGTATGTATGTGTACCTTAGTTGATAATCAAAGTAAACATATAAAAGTTAAACGCAGGCGTACATAGAACATCAATATACCAATACTTTCCATAACCGCGTCGAATAAAAAGAATTTCTGGAGAGCATACTGATCGTGAGATTGGGAAAATTGTAGATACAAATCGCGTGTGTTGAAATATAGATACATAAAAAAGACTTGTAGACATTTACTTTGAATTTATTCATGTGCGTTTTTATTTGTATGTAGTCAATTTCCAATGCCAGAGGAGGAACATCGACGAATCTAAGTAATACTTACTACAGAAAAGAGGCATTTCGTAGTCCCACGTTGGCCGTTCCTTCTAAAGTTATAGAAATATGTGTATGACGTATATTGAAACATTTATCTAATATTCACAATCTAAAGTAGAACTTATTGGAATCCTTAAGAAGTGGAACTGTTTTAGACACGTGTTTGTTTTTATATCCGTCGGTCTCGTACTGATATTTCTGTATGGAATATGGATTCGCTTACGAAAGTATACTATAAATTGAATTCTTGCACAATATTTAAGCAGTTTAGATTTAAGACAACCGACAACTTTCTCGATTCTGTACCTACTTGGTTGATGTACACACTTTTAGTGTACGAATTAGTTACAATTTAATATTGTTAGATAGTTCAGAATATCATTGTTGATACAGATAATAGATATTAGTGCTAGAGCTGGAGTCTTATTGGAAATAGGTACTAACGTATTTACATGTGTGATATTCTTTTTACAAAAACTAGAAAAATTACCAAGCTAAACAGGTAGAAATGCATGATTACAAATGTTATTATTTTTCTCAGAAACAAGCGTATGTAGCAATCAGCAATTTTATAGAATAAGATTTAAATTAATTGAAACTAATGGCAATGACGTATTTTTAAGAAATTGAAAAAATTCCATGTACATAAATTGCAAAATATACTGTAGAAGTTTAAAAGTCAATACATTCAACATTGGAAAAGGGAACATATATAAGTATTGGTAATGATTGAATAGACTGGATTTATTTAAATGCATAGTGGATAGACATGTACAATCAAGGAATTGATTTGCGGATATGGGTAGAGAATGCTGTGAATTTAAACCACGTTCTTGAAAGAAGATCCTCTGAATGTTTTTTTATAAAGTTTTTTTTCTCCATGTATGTGTGGTACATTCAAGAGTTTTGGAATTTGAGCATTTCGAGAAGGAATACCAAACTATTATTATGTATATAATGTCGTTCTTTAGGATTATTTCGACTGAACTAAACCCAAGTATTTTTTTTGTGGGTAGAATATAAGTAAACTGCTCTGTGGAATCACTAAAACGGGGACACTATCTTTCGGGTAAAAGATAAAAGCTATAATATCACGCCTTTATACCGGTGTACCGATGTAATGTATGAGATTTATGTAAGTAGCTACCTGCCTTTGTAAAGGGAAATATTTTAATGCTCCCACATCAGGGATGGGAAGTAGGAAGTTAGATGCGTCTACACTAACTGACATAAGGAAAAAGAAAAAGTTTGTAAAACGAAAACGGGACGAGCTGTATCGATTTATGATAATAAAGGAAGAAGATGTATTCAGTCAATGCATGTAACTCAGCTCGAACATTCGTTGTAGACGTATTGGTATATGAGTTATTTCCTATCGGATTTCCCTCTTTACATTATATACACACACATGTAATTATATGCCGGCTTTTGTGTCCCCTGTCTCTGATATTGTGGATTATGGGCCACAAGCTCAGTTGTCCAAACCCAAAAGTTATAGAGGTCCGGGCGGACAGTATTGCCAGCCCGAGAGAGTCTAAAGAAAATAAAAAGGGAGAGTAGTAAGTAAAACCTTCATTTATCCTGAATCCTCGTAGATCTATGGGTAAGTACTTCCCACTTAAACCTTACTAGTACAATCAATCCGGTTTACGAAGGATTTTTAACGCTCTAGTTTTACAGACAGGATCAAAATTCGAAAATTAAAATTCGGAATGCAAAGCTTAGAAAATCAATTATGTAGCATAGTCTCGCCCGATAATAGATCTAGGTCAATCAAAGCATGGTCCCATGTTTACAGACCGCAATTATTGTGACCCAAGGTGCTGAAGGCCCGCAACATATAATTTACAACATATAATAAAACGAGAGAGTCGCATGAGTCATATAAGTGGATTGAGAGGTAAAAGTTCTGGTCCCTTGTGTAATGGATTTATTTCTTGAAGAATAAGTAACGGCACTTTTACTAAATGCATGTCTCGAAGAATATATAATCCCTATGTATTACCTACCTATATGTACTTGATCTTTTCAAAATTAAATCTGATGTTTTACCTTAAGCTTAACACGATTACTATCAGCATACTGCGTGGCGTAGCATCCGTGGATTTGAGACATTGCATGTCAACAATGGTTCTACGTCCACGGTTCAAAACGTAGTTTTCCCAAAGTATGTGCTCAAGGTAAATTATATTCGCACTTCAAAAAAACTGCTGCTCACTGTGCATGATCCACTACAATATACAATATCTGACCATTCTGACCATTTAGTTGAGAGGTTTGGCTACCAAACTAAATAAACTGTTTTCGAAAAAAAACGGTTGGCGGTAGAGAGTGATTTCTGTAAATTATGTTACACAGTACTTACAATTAGAGACCCCTCCCATAGTAAGTGTTGGCTAATAAAGTAATAACTTTTTGATATGTTGATAATTAGAGGCACTATATACAACTGCATAGTAATAATTTTATTATAAAGCATTTTACAGACCGAGCTTTTCTTTTAAAAAAACAATTGCATTTTGAAGGCTTCAGCTGAGTCTCTAGAGAATTATGTGTGATACTTGACAAGCAGGGTTTGAAATAATAGTGACTCTTTCCCGGGAATTACGGCAATCCATACTGTAATAGTCACAGAAATAAATAAAATAAAATAAGTTTTTCAATTTTATTTTTACCAAGTAAATCCTCAAGGTATTCATTCGTAATCGTGTTGTGCATACTTCACTAAAAGGACTTGCTTAAAACACCCTACCATAAGTAGGTAAGTATGATCAGTAGGTACAACTATGTACATACTGGCATATTATGTTCAATCATAAGAATTTAAAATCCGAACCAAAGGCTATTGAACAAAAACTCAACTCGAGTATTAGAACATACATGTGACAGCTTTCTGTGGAAATAGCAGATAAATGATAATTCTGGAATATTAGTATATGTATATTAAATTCCGCTCCACGGGTCAAAAGGAAAGAGCGTGCATACCTTTACAATGAGGAATGACTGAAAACAATTTGTGTGTGTGTGTACCTACTTATCATCCTTATAGACTTGTGACTCTGTTTATAAAGTACCTATTAGAGGTGTATGTATGTATGGTTGAGTATAAATCTATACATAGAATGCTTATGTGTGTGCTAGTGGAGTACGGAGTAGTAGACCTGGTTTGGTTCCTTTACCTTTGAAGATTCAATGTGATTTGATTTGATGCGTGACATAGACTGTGTACAGATAAAATAAAATATCTGTACATATCAAGTGAAACGATCCATGAGACCCCTGAAGAAAGTTATAGTTGGAGTCGGAGTCGGTGGAGGGTTTACAGTGAAAAGGGTTTTATTTTGAATTCGATGATGATTTACTTTGACGGCACACGGTAGACGTTGACTGAAAAACGGAATAAGGATGGAAGAAAAACTCAAGTAGAATGATGGATGCGCGGTGACTGCTCCAGGCATCTCATTTCCTTCCAGTCTTCTCTCATTTCTCTATATCTTTTGTTTACGACTATGTTTTTAGCACTCGAAGGGAAACAGGTTTCTCGCTTTCTCTCTCTCTCTCCCTCTCCTTTCACTATACTTTCTCCCAGTCGAGAAAGTAGAGAATGTGAAATCAGAAATTGTAACAGATTTCTTTACAATTCTCCTCCTATTATTTTTTTATTTTCCCATTGGTTCTCACATTTTCTCTCTTTCTTTCATCCTTGTCAGCTCCGTAAACTTCTTACAATATTATTATTATTTTTTCTTCTTCTTATTCTTCTTCTTAAAAATGGAAACCTCTTTTTTCCGCTTGTACCGTGAGCTACGTCATACTGCACACTGCACAGGAGCTTGTAAGAACAAGAACTAGAAATAAAGCAGAGTACAGAAAAAAACTGGGTCCGATTTCGATTTCGATGTTATGTAGTTATCTAGGTATACTTTACATTTTTGTAGTAGATTGGAGTAAGTTTTAGTCGTTTTCATTTTTACTCAGTCACATATAAATAATGTAGCTCCGTCTTGTTAAAGGGGAATAAGGATACTAATTAATGTAGCAGTTAGGCCTAGAGCAAGTTCCGTGCTAATAATGTAAAGGACATAATTTCATCACTACAACGATGCTTTATTTACAGTTTTACAGCCCCTACATTTTATTTTGTACAAAAAAACAAGGGCTAAAGCCCTTGTTTTATGGCAGCCTTATCAGTAACGTTAGGCAGTTCTTGCCGGGTCAATTTATAACCTTTAAATTAAGGGGAGGTAGCCGTGAAAGAGTAAGTATAGTGGCAATTTCAATGCAGACTTGTAAATGTTAATAAAAAATGTTTCAGGCGAAAATGCCTCCAGGCGATTTTCAGTTTTTGAAAAGTACATTTTTTGAATTTCCCGCCAAATCTTAAATCCGAAATTTGAACCCGTCAGTCAATGAATGCAGATATGAACGATATACCAGTGAAACCGGAATTAATAGGCGAACCTATTGAACTTGTAGTTCGAGGTCAAGTCATGATTAATTTTTAATTGTAATTAAAAAACTGAATTATTTTTTTTTCAAAATTGAGTGATGGTAATGTATGATATATCATTTTAAAGCCCTTGAAAAATTAAGAAAACGGGTATTTTGTTTTAGGCTTCGGACGCTTAAAAAAATATTTAGGCGGAATTTTCGAAAAAAATGACGGTTTTTTTAAAAAAAATGTTAAAAATTTGTGAGTAAAATCGTGCAGAGTCCGTTATTTGGATTCTACTCGTCGTTACCTTTCGAATGGTACATAACACTTCAAAATGGGTCAAATATTTCGATATCGTGAAAAATCCGCTAAATTATGTAGATAGGTAGGAATTAAAAGAAACGACCGTCTTGTTTAAAATGCACAACTCAATTATTATTTTCACCGCAGAAAATGCTCTGCACTTTGTAATACACTGAATTATTAATCCACAAAGATGCATATTATTGTCATCAACAACAGTTGTAAGTGCCTGTGTAAAAGGGGGCTATTTTCTAACTTGAACCAAGTAAAATTAACTTTCAAACTCGATTCTGACAGGTACATCAAGATGTCTAGCCCATACTTGAACAACTTAATCATCATTGGCTGCATCCTGACTTACACATCAATTATCATCCTGGGATTGGACAGTAAGCTGGCGTCTGAGACAGCATTTCCATATATTTGTACAGCACGGGCATGGATTCTCATGGCCGGTTTCACTCTCGCCTTTGGCTCCATGTTTTCTAAGACATGGCGCGTCCACTCCATTTTCACCAACGTTAAACTCAACAAAAAGGTGAGTGAATCCATCCTTTGAGAACTTGTAATAAATCATAGTATCGGAGACTATCTATATACTATATAGCCATAAACATATCTGAAGCATCATTAAAACAGATAATTTTTTAGCCTCCCGTTCCTGCTCATTAAGCATTAGAATATTTAAAATATTCTCATGTTTATGTGTATACACTGTAATATGTAATTATTGCTAGTGGGCTGCGCCCAGTAAGCGAATTTCTTTGCAAATATTTTAAATTGTGCATATTATGTAGGTATAACGGTATAACGTAGTTTATTACATAGGTGCATTTCTAAATACTAAAAACACCTATCTATTAAAATATCCATACTCCCAATCAGTGACCCTCGCTAGATACATTTCGAAACGATAATTGAGAATATGCATATATTATGTTGAGTCATCCTCTATATGCAGACCTGCCGCAATCGTAATTATAATTAATTAAGTACACTTAGCCATATTGTCACATAGCCCACAGAAGGCAAACAGACAAACATGGATGTTGTCTCCTGGAGTTGAATACTTGTATATATAGTGGAGTGCAGAAATCATCCATCCACAATCCTCATTTTGTTTGTTCCTTACACCGCACCCTTAGCATACGAACAGTATTCGGATTTAATTTATTCGCTTTACACGTCAGCGTAATACAGTCCAAACAAAGTCGACCAAAATTGCATTATGTCTCAGCTTCCAGTTCCAGCTCCTTCATCAACAGTCTTCCTCGGGACGGGGACCGGGACCGGGCGGGATATGTCTATGATAATGATAGTAATGCAATGATTAATTCATTAAATAGGAGACTATAAACAGCACTGTTTACCTACCTTACCCACCACATAGACAGAGCCGCAGACAATTTCCTGGAATTAAATTTGCTTAGCTTGAAAAGGCAGACGGAAATTCAATCACAATACCTGACTAAATTGACGCACAAACTTCAAACAAGGATTTGAATATATAACAAAAGGGCTACTAATTTTCTGAGAAAACTTGATCAAGAGTGTAAGACGAGACAACGTGAGCACTATAGAACTTGGGTGGAGGGGGGGGGGGGGGAAGGGGGGTTGTACTAGTCACTATATATTTGCTTTTACCTAAATGCTATTATGTACACAAATCGTTGGTTTCGAATTAATTTTTTAACAATGGTACTAAACGGTCAAATTTAAATGTTCTAAATGGTCCTTTCTCCAATTAAAATCCACTAAATTAATTGACGTACCTACCTACATTTGCTTTTCCCTTATTTTCGACAGAGTTTTGTACAAACAATAGCTGAGGTAACAAGTTTGATTTGAAAGTTGTCTGACAAGTCTGATTAAATTGAGAATTGAGGTTGAGAAGCACTTTATTCAACTTGGCAATTCAAATTCTTGCGCCACTACAAAATACTGTCAAATTGACGCATGAATATCCGGAAATCAAATAAATATTTAAAT
Source organism: Dicyrtomina minuta (assembly GCA_949802685.1). Taxonomy (NCBI): domain Eukaryota; kingdom Metazoa; phylum Arthropoda; class Collembola; order Symphypleona; family Dicyrtomidae; genus Dicyrtomina; species Dicyrtomina minuta. The sequence continues at coordinate 71,431,529 of OX461808.1, read as the reverse complement.
AGAACAAAACATCTAATGACATTCTATTTTTCGCTCTATAATATCCAATCTAAATTTTGATTTCAGAACAACAGCGTAAAAATTGTTGATAATATCCAATTTCCTAATTTTCTTGTATGTATTTTCGCGATCAAAAACTGTAACGCACTATATTATGTAGATGAGTAGTATTTGCTAATTATATTGCATGGGAGCCTCTCGTACATTGAAGTCGTTCGAAAATGGTGATTATGAAAATTGGCCGTAATATATTTTTTTTTCTCACATCATGTATGTAAATTTTATTTTTCGTCTATCTTCTCCCTGAAATGGAAATCACTCAGCGTAATACTGCGAGTCTCAATAGAATATTCTCTCCAAAATTATTGGGCCTCATCTATAACAAGGTAGACTTTTCATCTTAATATAATTTCAAAGGCAAAATAATTTCTTGCTTTCACATAAACAGCTTGAGCACAGTATATGGACACATATATCAGATGGGTTCATCTGCTTAAACCTTAATGGTTATTTTTCTCTCGGAGTTACCATTTCTATCTACGGAACGAGCTCAAGACAAAAGCACCTGCTCCATGCCCTTCTGTTTACAACTAACTATACTCGCAATCCCCAATCCTAAAACGATAATACGTTTTCGCACTTAAAATCTAAAAATAAAAATAAAATCAATGCTTTGATTCATCCACCTGGAATAAAAATTGGAAAAACTCATAAGAAAAAGTATGCAAAAATTTGTTTTTCAAGCTCTGTGCTCTAGTACATTCTATTAAAATATTAATGCATAAAAGCCTCCATGATTTCTGCAACATAAGACCATCATGGAAATACCTCTGGACAAAAGACCTCGGCTAAAACACTCACAGTTCCATAACTTCTTGTAGCACTATATCTCACACAGGTGGACAAAATTCTTAATGAAATATGTGCATTAAATTAATAGTTAATCAAATTAATTAATTAATTAAAAGTAATTAGTAAGTACAAGCAGGCGTGCTTGGGTGAGCGGTTAGGACTGCAGACTGTAACGAAATTTACAGTCTCAGACCCGGCTTCGATCCTCGGCCACTGCTAATCGTTTACGGCTCGGTGTTGTACGGTAAACGTCACTGGATGGTTGATTGAAACCCAATCTCCTTCGGTGCTCCTTAGTGACCACTACTTACTGTAGGGGCCTAGGGAATGGGATTCCTTTACTGTGGAGGAGGGGACGGGGATAGGTGAAAGGGTACAAAGACCGAGACGATCTAACGCGGTAGCCTCCTATTTCCTCACCCACAGTGACTGGTTGAGTCTGGTTGTATGAACTTCGGTTAAATCGACCCAATGAATAAATTATTATTATTATTATTAATTAGCAAGTACACAAAATACCTTTTTCATAAATAAATAAACACCTTTAGGCCAAAATAAAAGTCATCTATGTAGCATGTATAAAAACCCCGAAATCATGTAAGTAATTACACAATTTGTGTAATTTTGAAAAGTATAATATATTATGTGATTAGAATATTTTGTAATTTTCAAAAGCAAGTATTTTTAAAAAAATTTGAACTATGGGAGACATTGAATTGAAAATAACAATTACCTTTTTGTTCATTTTAACGGATTTTAAGTTTCTGAGAATCATTAATGTAAATATCATCCCACCCCTCACCCACTCACCCTGCGTGGTGCGGCGTGGCTCATACTCTGTTACACTCTTTCAAAACTTTGTGTAAATACTATACTCATAGTCATTTTACTACGTCTGTAATAGAGCCATGCCTCTGCTATCTACGTTAATTCTCGGTAATATCTCGCAATTAACCATGTCCTAATATTATGGGAAGGTAAAGTAAGCAATCACTTTGGAGGCTGTGAGAATAGTTACAGATAACGCATATTATTATGACGGTCTTCTACCCTTTTAATCGGGACGCGTGCATCATCTAAAAGTGTGTTCCCAAACGCAGCAAAAAGTTTCATACCGTATTTCCTATAATAGTAGACCCGTCTACTGGTCAAATTCCGACCTTCCAGACCAGTCAACTTTTGCAGGCGCGTCCGCTGTTGTGGGAAATACGGTACGTATATATGTATAGGCAATGAAGAGAATGGAAAATAGTAAAATACAGAAAATGGGAAGACTCAATCTATTTAGCACTCAAGGGGACGCGCGTCCTGCTCCTACCTCCTCAAATAATGAGTAAGTATTTTAAAAGTTGATGTTGGGAGTTGGCCCAGGTACCTAGATTATGGTTGAGTTGCTATTGGACCTCAAGGCTATGGAGTGCATTAGACATGAGTGGAGATCGTCTCCAATAATAAAGACTTGACTCCCTTCCTCATACCATTAGTATTAGTGTGTTGGCGAGCCGCAGAGCCAGAACCTATACAACATTGCCGAGGATACCTCCAGCCAAGCGTCTCCTATCAAATCAACCAATCTTCTGTATATATCCTATTAATACTACTTCACTATTTATTCATGATCAGGAGCAAAGACTCAACACGACTGGGCCACATTCAATTATACGGTATAGTGGGACACAAGTAAATTTCTTCACCAAAACCAACCTACGCTGAGCTTCACTACTCACCACCGTTCAAAGCAAAAGTCCACCACAGTTACAGTCACGGTGGTTGGTGTATCTGTAAAAGCCAGGGCCTGGTCCATACGTGAAAAGGTATATTGACATTGCAGTGGTGAAACTGCACAGAAAGATTTCCACACAGTCTCGTCCACATCCTCCTTCCCTTTTATTTGTCATGTGAAGTCTACAAAAAAAACGCAAACCAATAATACAGGGCTGGGACGTTTATACGGCTTGTATACATACACTGACACTATATAGGGCAATTTTTTTGTAGCTCTCCCTAGATTTTGTAGATAGCTCTTATCCTAGACGAAGGTGCATTGGGATTCTTGACATTTTTATTTCCCCTTAAAATCAAAAGTTGTCAACTACTTTCACCTCCAAGGACGATGTGTGTGTGTGTGTGCTGTCTCGGTCTCTGTCTCTGAAAGTCCACGTCTGTGTGGTTGGCTAGGCTCCGACTAAAGAAAAACCACACGTACAGAGTTGGACACGGGGAGAGTGGGAGAGAGAGAGAGAGAGAGAGTGAAAGACGAAGACAATGCAGATTGAGTAAGATAGATAGAAATAGAAGAAGATGAATTCCCTGGAGGAACTAATGTAATGAAATGATGATGGAGCCAGAGCCAGGAGCGGTGCGGTGTGGTTTGGTGGGAAAGCGTCAACCATCGTCTTCGTTTTCCTCTTGGTTTTCATCATTTTCATCTTTGTCTCGCTGGAATTCCTCAAAATCCGAAGAATTCGAGCCCAGCCAAAGGAAGATAAACAGAGGAGAGGAGAAATCCGGAGAAGGAAAAACCTTATCCAAATCCAACCTTATCCTCATCCACAATTCTCCATTCACCAACTAACCAGTTTTGCTTGTGAAAGCAATAATTGTTCACTCCACCAAATAGCTTGGCTCGGCATGGTATGGCTTCAGCGTAGGTGTCTGTCTCCCTCTTTCTCTCTCTATAGGCACCTACTCCATACATTTATTTCCGGTTACATGCCCCTATACGAGTATATGGAACCATTCAGATTATATATACCAGACGGGTCTAGGTCCAAGCGCGAATCTCTGTATCCTATTACCAAGGTAGTAGGTACATTATATATTTCCTTTCCAAGGAGTATGGAGTTTGAATGGGACCGACGCGATGCGGATGTTAGGATTATAATTCCAAATTCACATCATACAATAATAGAGACAAGCACAAACCACACTACATAACATTCCTTCGGTTGGGTTTTTGGGAAGGAGAGTACTACAGCTCAGCTTGTTTTGTACACACGCTCTCACTCTATCCTATACACGATTAACACAATACTCGCTGGGTCTCTGGGTCTGCGGAGTTCTGGTTCTGGACCTGGACCTGGAGCAACTAGTCCTCATGGACTATAGCAAACGGACCGAACCGAAGAACCCAAACCGAAAACCAAACTTACCTATACATACGCTTCAAAAAGAGCGACGAAAGCTTTTATATATAATTGAAATACCTCTATATATTATTATACGTTATATGGGGAAGATGTGTGGTAGATATATTGCGGAGAAAAATAAGCTACCTTTTGCTTTTCATACTCTTTTGCTTTTGTGTGTGGCTGAAGGGAAGATATGTGATAAGGATATGGCAATAATCATGATTTAGATCTCGTATTGATCAACGACAGGATAACGAATAGAGATAATGATGACGTCTTTCTTCTCCTCACACTCCATCACTCCATGTATCCATTTCATCCACTATCCCCATCCCCTATTCCTATTCCTATTCCTACTCACTCACATCTAAAACTACACAAAACCATATTATAGTGCCATATAGAGCTCCGATTGGGTCCGAAAATCGTGGACCCGCACCCGAACCCGGACCCGAATCACGGGTTCAATCAAATTTGAACCCAGACCCGGACCCGAACCCGTGGTCCCGGGTTCAGTTTTTTGTGCACCCGCACCCACTATGCACATCATTTCTTGAACCCGGGTCCGGACCCGCACCCGAACCCGAAATTGAACCCGTTCCTGAATCCGAACCAGAACCCGAACCCGCTGCACCCGGACCCGGACCCGGGTCCGAGTTTATAATACGTATCTCTTTTTAGAGGTAATTTTAGACGTATTTGTTTGTTAACAATAAAATCAGGTTAAATGAAAAGCGCAGTTTTTGTGTTGTTTATGTCCAGCTTTTTTTCTTTGATGTAAAACGCATATCTTTGCGTGGCTTACGGACACCACTCTCCACTATTGTGTTTACTTTTACTGAAAAATTAAGCATACGAAACATTGCATTATGAACAGTGCACAAGAAAAATCATACAAATCAGTTAAAAAATAGGTATTAATTAGAACGCAAGTTCTTAGCTAAAAAGTTTTAAACTTGATTTCAATGTTTGCGATTTTCAAAAATATTTAAGTGCAAACGTAGGAAAACTGTAATATCAATTTAGAATTATCGTAAATGCTTGATCTCGCAGAGGTGCTTGGCAAATGCAATTCTTGCTGCTGCGAATTATTAATCTGCTTATTTTCAAGCAGAGTTTAATAGCACTGTCATCCTAAAAACTCAAATGTACAGTGATTGCTATAACTGGTGATTACCACTAAAAAATAAAAAGTACATAATATAATAGGAACGAAGTCTTCCAAACCGTGTTTAAATTTCCATACCAACAGACACTACGCACTACAACATGCATTTTTATTGTTTTTTATTACTTTAAGTGTCAAGCGAGAAATGTGGTACAAAGTTAAAACGAACACACGTACGGTTCGATGGAGTAACTTTATGCTTTAAATTTTGTTGTATACGCTCATGCAGGTCATCCATACGGCAGCAATCCCAGTTACCTCAGAAAGGTGTATTAGATTGCACAGAGCCCCACGCCGTCATGTACTTCCACGCAACACGCTGGTTTTTATATTCAATTTCATGTACTTCTACCGGACCCAAAAGACCCGGGTCCGATGGGTTCGGGTTCGGGTTCACTGCACCTATGCACCCGAACCCGATGGGTTCGGACCCACAATCACACATAGTCGGACCCGAACCAAAACCCGGACCCGGACCCATATTCGGGTTCAAAGCAACAGGGTGCGCCCGGGTGCACCCAAACATTTGGGTTCAATGAAATTGCACCCGGGTCCGGACCCGGACCCGAACTCGGACCCGAAGACCCGGGTCGCACCCGGACCCGATCGGAGCTCTAGTGCCATAGTCGAGCTCTCTCACAGTCATAAAATTATATCCACAATGCATATACATGTCTCCGCTATTACGTACAGCGGGAAGGGGGTTATAGGACTTCGCATTAATATCTGTATATATAAGAATAAAGACCATAATAGATTTAAACTTTATACACCTACTTTGTATTATCTTGTACACATAGCGCTCACATGGAGAATGAGGTAATAGGAGATCTCTCTATTATTTCGATCCTCTCTCTCTCTCGCAATCAGTATCCTCCCTTACATCCCATCCACTTCCCTCTGTTTCAAATTTCTCTGTTTGTTCTCGCTCTTATCCCTATATAGAATACAAATATCTCTTGGTTATATGTTTTGAGCTGGGAGAGAGAAATCGGCTCCGGCAACAAGGGGCTTAGGCGACATCTAGGTCAGGTTGGGGAAGTAGGTGTAGGTAGTGGTAGCAGCAGTAGTAAGCCATCACGTGGGGACTGGATGAGGAGAGCATGGTCTGGTAGTGGTGGTGGTAGTACCAAAGCACTAGAGCCATCACGTGTAGACGGGATGGGCAGAGTATGATCTAGAAGGATCCATCCAGACCGTGGTATGGTGAACACGAGCAAACGGCATGTTAACGATCTAGACACAGTAGCAGGCATAGGGCTGTGAAGTAGTGGTCGTATGATGAGGGACCGACCAAGTCCATTTGAGAAGACGAGGACTGGGGGAGCAGGAGGTAGGCTCATATAAAGATACTAGCCAATCAGCGGGGGAAGGCAGGCCCATATGGGGATAATAGCCAATCACCGATAGGGTTAGGAATGCCCGTAAGTGGGGTATCTTGGGTCGGTCTTCAGGCTGAAGGCTCACGAGACGATGAACGAAGGAGACGATCCTCATTCCTTTGCAACCCTCTACAAGAGAAGTAAGTCGGTGGAAGTTCGGCTTGTTCGTGAAGCAGTAGAGAAATCCTCAGTGGTAGAGTTTAAGTGTAAAGTATAGAGTATCGTAAGACGGCTGTGTAAAGCCATATTGGGGTTTTTAGGGAAATATATATAATTGTGTTTATCGTTATTGTTAGTGTTTAATAAGTGATAACTTGTACCGGGTAAACCGGGTGTTGTGAGTGTATTTTTTCCCGACATAAACTGACATTATTGTGGGTCGGAAGACCGGAAAAGAGACGAATAAAACGGTATAAGTTGTGTGTGATTTCCCCAGACATTTCCTGTGTGTGCATACTAACTTAGGCTTATGGCCGACAGCATATAGGGGGCTGTGTAAGACATTGTTTAATAGTGTGTGTTCATTCGGGTCCAAATTGCCCCGGTCGGGTAGAGCCATAGATATCATCGTTGTGCATAGACTTGGCTGGTCGGACAGACCAGTCTCATATTACCCATAAGTGCATCATCTACCTCTGGACCGTGGAGGCTCGACATCTTGGAGTGGAGGTGCTGAGGGTGAGGTACCAGCACTTGCATACGAGTGAGACATACTGTATCTCCAGACCACACGAAGGAGCATAGCTCGGACCGAGTGCTCCCCAGCTTATTAAAGGGAGAGCACCTAGAGACCAGACCCGAGGACCTGGACCCGAGCTCAACTCGAGCTCTTACCTGGCTGTAGAGCAGCAGGTCGGTAGGTCTAGGGCTCAGGAGGTGGGGACGTGGCGAAGACGGTCGGTCACGAGGATCTGAGTCCTGGTGAGCAGACCTCGCTTGGTGGTACGGGACGTGGAGCTCAGCTCAGCCGAGCAGACAGTAAGCAGGAGCAGGGGATCCAGTGGCCCGGACCAGCAGAGCGGCCGAGGAGGAAGACGTCCGCACTTAGTGGAGAGGTGGTCCTGGTGCTAGGAGGCTACGAAAGTGTGGGTTTAGGGTGTTTTAGGAGATTCCCCTATCACACTGGCGACTACGACGGACACAAGATCACCATCTTGTTAGAACCAACGCACACCAAGGTGAGATAAACCAGTTCCTTATTTCTAAATTGCACAAAAAATTTTTTTTCCGCTATATTTACGTTACAGCATTAGAATAGGGCTGGTAAAATTAGGTCACGAGTTCCGAGACAAGAGGTTCGACTGAGCTATACACAGGCAGGTCAGGCGAACACCGCACTTGGAGCAACGGGATCTACGGGGAGAGAGAAATACCATCTGCATAGGTCACATCTCATACTACTGAAGGTAGAGGTTACATACACTACAACTATCATACCAACATAGTCATACAAGGCATTCGGTGGTACCGGTAAAAGTCGCGATACCACAAAGACCGGGGGTCTGTTCGGCTGGGCGATTCAATTTGTCCAGGTTAGGGTGGTCTGCAAGCAGATCAGCGGTGCACTGGTCGACGCGACGATCGTGGATTAGGTAGAGATCCCGAGAGCATCGAGCAGGGGTACAAGTTTGACACATACAAGGACCGATATAGCGTGACATACCAGAGGCACAAAAAAGATCCGGTAAAAATCAGGTCTGAGATCCAGCAAAATCAACTGGGACTAGGGTAAGCATGTCAAGAACCAAGACGGACGTGAGGATGGCGGCATCAAAGGAGCTGCAAGACGAGATGAAGGCGCTATGGAAGAAGCGGATAACTCAGCTGGTTCAGGCGGGGGAGCTAGACCCGAAAGATGATGAGGAATGGGGGGACCTGGATATCCAGAAACGATGGTTCCTACATCATTGGTCCATCGTTCAGAAAGAAGAACTACCGAAATTAATGACACCCGACCAGGTCCAATCCCTGTTCGCGGAAAGAAATAAGTCCATGCGACAATTGGAACGCGACGGTGAAATCCGGCTCAGTGGAGTATTTGACCTGGGACAGGAAGAGGCAAGAGCTCAGAAACCCATCCTTTCGGGACCAATAGGCTACCAAGAAGAGCGAGACCAGCCCAACCCTGAGTCACACCAAGTACGTGAGCTCAAGAAAGCAGTCTACGATATGTCAAAACGTCTCGAGCAGATCAATTTGCTGCTGGTCGAGACTCGACGGGACAACGAAGAGCTGCAGGAAACTGTGAAGACCAACCACAAAGCCGCGCTCGTGAATGCGATGTTAGCCCGGAAAGAGAAGACCACGCAACAATCGTCAGCATCCGAGTCCGTAGACGGCTCAGATCCAGCAAACCCGGATACCATGGATGCAGTCCTGGAAATTCTGCGTCTACAGATGACACAGACATCGAAGAACCAGGAGCTGCAGGCGAAGCAGAGAGAGCTCACGTTGGAGATGATGGCACCAACAGGGTTGAGCATACTTCCGCAGAAATTCGACCCAGTAGTAGACATAGCATCGAACTATGTGGCATCCTTCGAGAACTATTTAGAGGTTCATGGGGTCCAACACAAGTCATATGTCACCATCTTCCAACAATGCCTCTCTACACCACCAGAAGCAGCTTGGCTCCGAGCCGTCTTGATAGACATTGAACCTAAATGGGGGCCCGTGCGGGCGGCGTTCCTGAAGGCATATGACAAGACGAACATGCAGGCCACATTGGATCAGATAGTCTATAATAAGCAGAAGCCTTCGGAGCCAATCCGGACGTGGGCCTCGAAGTTCTACACCCGGCTCAGAAACATCCAAGAACCGCAACCATGGTCACCGAAGGAGATCATGAATCGCCTTAAGAAGAACATGCATTCCAGTCTGGCAGGGGCATTTCCACCAGGGACAGCGATACCATTAAACATCAGCGATTTCATAAGCCAGGTGGAGTCCTTCCATCAATTACGACAAAGGGCTGATCGCGAACGCGACCCTTACCGACCCGTATACGACGACCAGAAGAAAAGGGTCAATAGCTCCTATCGACAGACAGACCGAACACGACGATATTCGGGTGGCAGTCAAGCCGGCCGATTCACGGTACAAAGGAACCGGAGCTCAAGTCGCGATTCACAAACATCCCGTCGAGACTCTCCAACAGGCTCACAATATGGAAACAGAAGACCCAGAGAGCGATCTCAGAGCCCACCCCAGCGGAGCTCTAGACCCGAGAACCGGCAGACCAGGAGTGAAGCAAAGCGCTCAGGGAAATGGTGCAGCAACTGCATCAATGACTCCCATGATACAATAGCATGCAAAGCAAGAAAGGCAAAACTCTTGGCGTATAGACTACTGCAAAACTGTAAGGATACAGCAGCAGACCCGGAGGAAGATGCAAGCCAGCAGCCTGACATCAAGACTACACCAGAACCACAAGGGACGGTAAAAGAAGAGCCACAGGATCGCGAAATCTTTGGATCCATGCGACGCTCGACTCCTCGAGCAAGAAGAGCTCAACTGATGAAGCAACACGACAAGGACAAGATGAACCTCCTCTCCACGAAATTCATCACCACACCGCTACCTGAAACCGACGAGTATTTAAACTGGTCTCAGACACGGACTTCGAAGGGCATCCGTGTCGAATACAAAAAAGAAACCGAGCCCCTTTCGCCCTGGTCAACATAAAGGTAAAGCAACAGCTATTCCCCATCTTCGGGCTGTTAGACTCGGGATGTACATCCTTAGCGATATCAAAAGATACATGTAATAGACTAGGCCTAAAAATAGAGAAATCAGAGGTGGAGGTAGCAGGTTTTGATAGCATACCCAAAGTGGCAGCAGGCCAAGTGACATTAGACTTTAAAATAGCGGGTAGATGGTTTAGAGAACGGTTCATAGTCCAAGAAGGGTTGATGTATCCTATTTTTATAAGTAACTCATTTCGATGGAAACACGGCCTCAGCTTTGACGATGTCAAAGGCGAGCTACATTGGGCAGTCAAGACTGAGGCCGAGGAAGAACATCAAGTGGGGTACTTTGTAAGAGGTCTGGCAGTCCGATCAGAAAAAGATGTCTGTGATTTATCACTGGCACCGACTCCAGATCCATATGACCGAACATGGATCCAACGGACCCCAGTTCAAGCCTTCGTAGAAATCTTAGCTCAGAAATATGATCGAGTGGTCCGAAGTGATGGTTCATCGGGTATAACAAATGCAATAGTACACGACCTAAGAGTCGACCCAAACTGCCCGGTCATATACCGCAGACCCATTCGGCGGCCACCGGCCATAGCCAAATGGGTCGATGAAAAGCTGGAGGTACTGGAGAAACAGGGTAAAATACGCCGTTCGACTTCACAGTACTCGTCCCCTATACTCCTGATTCCAAAGCCCAACGGAGATAAGAGGTTGGTAGTTAACTATAAAGAGCTGAACAAATATACTCCGAAGATCCAAAATCCCATGCCAGACATGCACATGATCATGGAGCAGCTCCCTCCGGGTCGGTATATGTCAAAGATTGATCTACGATCAGGATTTTGGCAGATCCCGATCTCGGAGTCATCCAAGAAATACACAGCTTTTCATACACATACCGCATGCTGGGAATGGAACGTCCTTCCAATGGGACTGAAAAATGCTCCCATGATCTTTCAAGAACTCATGAACCTGATCTTCGGTAGCGTCATAGGTAAATTCTTATTCGTATACTTAGACGACATATTTATTTTTAGTGCGACAGAGGCCCTGCATAAGGAACACTTAGAGTTTGTATTTAAGACCTTGCATAACTTCAATCTGTCCATTAATTGGGAGAAGTGCGAATTCGATCTACCAGAAGTCCAATTCCTCGGACATGTAATTACCAAGACTGGAATTACGAAATGTCCCAAAAAAGTCGAAGCTATTCGCAACTACCCGGTCCCCAAGACCAAGAAAGACATCCAGCGATTTTTAGGTGCTATTGGATGGTATATGAGGTTTATACCTCACTATGCTACACAATTAGAGCACATTTTTGCAAAATTAAAAAAGGAGGAAGATCCTAATCGACCTTTCAATTGGGGCCCGGAGCAGCAAACAGCTTTCGAGAACATCAAAGACGAGATTGCAAAGGAGATCACGCTCAATACTATTAATTATGACCAACCTTTGTACGTCTATACCGATGCTAGTGAGGTAGGCTTAGGAGCTATCCTAGCTCAGGAATACTACTGCGATAAGCTTAAAGCGGACCGCTTCCGGGTGATCGAATGTCGAAGTAAGTTATTGAATAGTGCAGAGCGCAAATATGAGGCGAGAGAGAAGGAATGCTTGGCTATTAGATTCGCAAATCGGGTATTCGACCCCTACATCCGTTACCAGAAGGACGTGATTTTTAGATGCGATAACCAGGCCCTGTCCTACTTGAAACATGCGGCCACGAACGACCACCTCTACAGTAAACACATTGTGAGGTGGGCGATCGAGCTGGGTGATGTAGTGAACGACACAGAGTTTGTCAAAGGCGGGGATAATAGACTCGCAGACCTCTTCTCACGAGGCGCTCTGCCAGATCCAACGCAGGACGACGATCCGGATCGGGTTGACCAGTGCATAGCGACCTTCACTAGTTCGAGAAATAATATCGAGATCGACATGGATTTGTTGGACCGGCCTATGCTGCAGACCCTACAGAGAGCTGACGAGGCGATCGCTACTATTACCAAGAGCTTGTGTCGGGTTGGTCATCGGTCCAGATACAGATATGATTACGCAGTAGTTGAGGGCATCTTGTGTAGATACATCCCAAACAAAGAGCAAGGTCCATTGAAGTCCATACTAAAGCAGAGCACCCATGCAGATGACTTTTATAGCAGTAGGGTAGACAAGCTCCGGGCTCAGCGCCAGGTAGATACCGAGGCAGGTAGTCAACTACGACAGCAAGGCTCAGAGCAGCCCAAAATCACACCCTCCATGCTCCGAAGGGGCAAGCATATCAAATGGTCTCATCCACTGATTGCCGCAGACTTCTTGGATCCGGAGGTATCCACTACCAGGAAACGCCTAGTTCCAGTAGTCCCGCAAGCCATCGAGCGAGACATAGTTTCATATTTTCACGATACCACAAGGGCAGGTCACCAAGGCGCCGAGCGGACATACGACAAGATCAAAAAGCGATTTTGGTTTTACAACATGGCAAAGACCATAGAGGCATACGTTAAGACCTGCGAAGCATGTCAACTAGCTAAGCCATCTAATCAGCTAAGACCCGGTAGGATGGGCATCCATTCATATAAAAATAATATCTTTGAGTGTGTTCATGTAGACATTGTAGGGGAGCTCACTCCAAGTGCGGGCTACAAATACATAGTAGTCTGTGTTGATGAATTCTCCAAATGGGTCAGCATGGAACCCCTGACATCAGTCTCCTCAGTTAAGATCTTGAGATTCTTGCAAAAGGTATTTAACACGTTCGGCACCCCGAACCGTATAGTCTCCGATAACGCATCATACTTCTCAGGGGCAGACTGGGAAGATCAGCTCCAAGAATGGGGTTGTGTGGTAGTGCATGTGGCACCATACCATCCAAACCCAAATCAGTCAGAGAGATCGAATCAGGATATTAAAAGCATCCTTCGAGCATTTTGTCTTAAAAGTCAGACAAAATGGGCAAGCCAACTCGATGATTATATGGTAGCATTAAACACATCAAAATCCAAGTCATCCAGGTACTCGCCCTGCCAGCTAAATTTAGGAAGGGACAATATGCTTCCATTAGATCGCAAATTGCAACTGCAGCGCACGTTAGGTATCACGGAGGAAGAGTTTAGGGCAAAACTATTATCAGACATCTCAATCATCAGGGAACAGGCACATAAAAACCTGAAATTGGCTCAATTAGCTCAGAAGAAACTCTTTGATCGGAACAAACGTGACATCGTTTACAAGGTAGGCGACCTGGTAAAGACATTTAACAAGCAGCAATCATCGAAAGATGCGCTGTATTCCAAGTCATTAGGGGCTAAATACACTGGGCCCTGGCAAATAGTAGAGGTACATTCGGATCTCCTGGTCAGTATCAAAGACCCGGACGATCCAAACGACATACCCTCTAAATTCCACACCTTGCTCATGCTTCCATACCATCAGAGGGCAGAGGAGGAAGGTAAAGATGAAGGTGAGACTCAACCACGGCTGCCCCGGATAGCAATACCAGCTGGTGAGTCTCGAGTCATCCAAGCAGATGGAGTCCAAGGTATAAAACAGGCTAGGACACGAGAGTCAGACACAGATGTTCAATCACAATCGGAGCCGGAGGACAGTGAGGAGGACTGGGCGATAGGACCACTAGATAGGTCTGATGAGTATGAGCAGGAGTTTGACGCACCTCCCGTGCTACCAAGACAGTCGACGCGGATCCGCAGACCCCCGGACCGCCTGGGCATAAATACCATGCGGACTGGCAGCACCGGATTCAGAATGGGAGACCTATTAAGGATGTCCTTCCACCAGGACGGGACCACAGATCAACGCGAATAACAGCACCACAGTCGAGACTAATGGCATTAAAATTGTTTTTGGGATATTGGGAAAGTTTTTTTTTGGTGATGGTCAAAAGGGTTTAGTTAAGTTTTTTCTACATAAAAATATAAAAATGAAAAAAAATAATTTAGGTTAAGACGGAGGTGTAGGGGCTGGGGTCTCTACTCTTCCGAACACGTCCTATGACGTGTAAGACGTTAAACTGCGCCGTGTGCTCGTCCCGAGTTCCACCGCAGGGGCGAGTATAGGGTAGGTTACTAGTGAGTGGGTAAATAACTCCCACCGGCAAAGGAATCATGAAAGGCTGAGGTTCCAGCCTCGGAGCTACTGAGCTCCTTTGCTTTGTAACCAGCCCTATCCACGGCATATGGTGCAGAGCTCAAGAAATCCACATACCGGGAGCTGGTGTCCGATTTAGATGTTGGTGGAGCACCCAGCACGGAGAAACAGGGCCCGGAAAAGCCCTCATTGAAGGTTAGCTTAGGGTAACCTCGATCAAAGGCATGGGGAGCAACAGATCCACAGGACCAACGCGGCCCAGCATAGGTAATTCATTCAGTACAGTCTCAGCGACCACCAGCTCGGTCGAAGTCAATTCACATTGTTTCGCTCAAAGCTGAGAGAGCTTGATAAACCAGCTAAGATGATAGTAAGTAAGTCAACCAGTACAGTCCCAGCGACCACCAGCTCGGTCGAAGTCAACTCACATTGCTTGCTCAAAGCTGAGAGAGCATGATAAACCAGCCAGGCTGACAGTCAGCCCAACTTCGGATATTGCGCTACCGGAGGACCCCGGTATTGGGATCATTAGGTTCATGATGAGACGCCACCAGGCCAGTAGATAATTCACGAATCCAATGAAGTCTTTTAATTCCTCAAGGCTAGGAAGGTTAGTAAACAAGCCAAAATTTCGAGTGTGAGATCACAAAATGTACCTCAAGCTCAGTTGTCCTCAAGCTAGGGAGGGTAAACAAGCACACACACACCCACCGAGGGTTAAGAAGAAATGCAAGTATTGCGATGACCCAGGTGGAGACAGTTAAGAATACGGAACAGTACGAGAAGGACCGGCAGGACGGTGGAATGGCCAACTCCTGCCGAAAGTAGGTAGCTAGAGAGTTAGATTATAGTTCAGGTACAGCATACAAGGATAGTGAAGTGCTCAAGCTAGCGGGGTTAAACAAGCGTAACCAGAGATGCACAGTTGTTTTGCAGGGTAGCGAGGCACACCACAGTTAGCAGTTGCGAGCAACTGGATCAAAGGGTACTGACCAGCGAGCCGCGATCAATTGTGACATTCTGGAGTACACAGCCGGGTACGGAGATACGTCAACAGTTCTCAAGCTAGCGAGTCTAAACAAGCATAACCAGAGCCGCAGTCAATTGTGGCACTCTGGAGACCATAGCCGGGTACGGAGATACGTCGAAAGCGACAGGCATTCAAGCATGTTCGTTGTGAGCATTTTGCAGAATACAGGACAGGCCATGGAGCCGTAGTTGTGATGTTCTGTAGTGATTAGCCGGGTACGGAGATACTTCCATAGGACAATGGTGCAATTTAGCAGGCCGCAAGGATCGGTCAAATGTTTCCCCAGGAATATGATTTTCAGCTGAGGATCCAGCTAAGAAGTCGGTCGTTGAGGAAAGCAAGGAAGACAACAGCAGGGCGAATGGGTAGCCACGCATGTAGGTAGTCACCGTCAGTAGGGCTACATCCTCAATGCTAGGGAGGGTAAACAAGCACACAACGGCAAGATACCAGGAGTTCCAGGCAACTAGAAATTGACCAAGTGGAGATGGTAGATCGGCGTGACAAAGACGACATCCACGGGGCCACAGTAGGCCGTCTTCAAGCTAGAGAGGGTAAACAAGCAGGGCAGGCAGGCTGCAGTTAACTTAATTTTGAAAATTTCGTTGCGATTCCGATATACTATTCGGTGCATTCGCGGGGGATAGAGGTCCAACAGTGGGACGAAGGAACAACATTCCAGTTGTGGATGCTCGATCGGCCCGACAGAAGGGCCTTGAGCCGTTGTAAAGCAAAACGCGATATTGGCAGCAGGGACAACAGTATAGGTTAGTCCACAAACCTAAACAGGGTAAGCAAGCGGTAGGAGCAATATCAGGCTCCAATTGAATGTGATGCCAGCATAGAAATGGTAGATTGGAGTGGCAAGGGTTTCCAACCAGTATCATAAGCATAGCAGGTATAGTTCCTCAAGCTAGAGAGGGTAAACAAGCACAACACCAGTTGATGGTCTTCAATGTCAAGGGAATGGGCTGGGACCGACCAGCAGTAACTCGGCTATTCGAACAACACAACCGAAGCCACGATATGTCCAAGTCGTGACAGCGAAGGACGAGGCCAGATACAGTGGGGTTAGATTCAGTTCACAGTTAGAAGCGTACAGTAGTCCTCAAGACTAGCGAGGGTAAACAAGTCAGAGCGGCAGCTCCGGGTTCATGACAACCACCGGAACATCTTGTACAGGAGGACGGATGTTCAAGCCACAAGCAAGTTTTGCATGGGGACTAGATTAGGACACAGTATTAGTCAGACAGTAGCTTAAGTAGGGGCTAATTTGACACGTGAATAGAGCTCACGTCAGGCACAGTGAGGCCATAGCAACTTTTCAGGAACCAGGTATTCAGCGCAACCCAGCGAGGTATAGGGCGCGACAAGGTGGGTTTTCTAAATACACCTAACCAACTAGATCAAAACCGACATACAAAGTCGGGGGGACCACTAGAGCCGGGAATCGAGCTCACCATAGGCCACCCATAGATGAAGCCAACAGTACTTAAGTATAAGGTTACGGGGGCATAACCCTGACAAGGGTTGTGTCCAAGGGATAGAGCGTCGACTCTAATGAATCCGTGGGGATAACATGGTCTTTTTGGGCTCTCTTGGCATGATTGTGGGGCTCAGGAGATCTCCAACCACTTAAGCATGATAATTAAGAGAATTGACAAGGCATGTAAAGCTCGGGTTTCGAATCAGGGGGCATGATCTAAGGATAAGATTCGTGTTTTATATGTATAAGAGAGACGGTGAGTCTCACTTAGACCTTGTCTAATCGGTGGTTTTAAATTTTAATTTTAGCATGGCAGCATCTCCAGATTGGCTGGAAGAAGTACTGGCACCACTCCACAAGGCGTCATGGACAGCACACTCATCCGCTCAGGGAGCGTTTGACCCGGACTTTAGACCGCCCGTGGCAGCCAGACCAGCAAAACTGGGACCAGAGTCGCGGAAAGCAAAAGGCATCGCAGCACGAAGATGCATCATACCAATACAGTTTCGGCCACAGGAAGACCCTTTTCTACGGGAAGAAGTCGAAGCATATCGCTTCAAGATAGACGATACGCCAGATGGGGATCTTACGGATGCTCAAATTGAGGAACAAGACATTGATGGGCGTATTGTTAGGCATTTTGTCGGACGTGACGGCGCTTGGCCAACCAAATCTCAGGGACTTCGGCCCAAAATACCGGAGGAAGTCATTATTACCCCTGAGGCAACGCAAGAGGCTGAGATCCGATCAGCTCCATCCAGGTTAGATAAGTCCCGTAATCTCGCAATTCAGGTCTGGCGAGCAAACAAACACACCACCAGGAGGGGATATATCTCAGTGATCGGGATCACGGATGGGGCTCAGGTCGTCTTAGCAGGATATTCAGCAATGGAACCATCGGCAAGGGCACATATATTGGACTGGTTGGACAGGAACCTTGCAGTGAAGTGGATGTACGAGCTAGGAGCTCAATTCGAGATCCTCAGAAATTTTGCGGATATACGTCCTCGACACACGGTAGACGTGCGCTACCTTCTCAGCCGGTGGTGGCGAAGGCAGTACGGTGAAGACATCCCGAGGCGAGTGGATGAGGTATTACTCACATTATTTCCAGAGCTCGGGATCACAGTTGAAGATTGGCTGGAGGACAACCGTCCAGCGAAAGGGAAGGAAGGCCGGGTACGGTACACGGCAACGCAATACAGGTATATGGTCTCCAAGGTGTTGGGAGTCTACCATTTGGGTCGCTTGTATGCAGAGTCCTTCTCTTATGCTCAGTCCGGATTCGACCGGTGGATATCCGTGCCAAAGACCCGGATAAAGATAATGGATACCAGGATGCCAAGAGTAGCTCCGGATTTCTCGCCAAACCAGTGCCGCCGGGAACTCAGTAAGGTCCTTTATCAATACGGGCGGCTCTATAGACAGGCCAAGCTTAGGAATAAGGAGACAATTGATGCTCGAGGAATACTAGCCATCCTAGTAGTGCTTCGCTTAGACATGGCATATCACCTAGACCTACAACCGGGTGAATGGCTTAAAACAACCACACTGGCATATATGTTACAGGCTCAGTTCTACTTAGAGAAGGACATTGTCACGGAGACTCAGGTATCGGCGAGACCTTCTAGCTTCGTCCACCAATATGCCTGTGCCACTCAACAAGCAACCTGGGAGTGGTTTACTGCAGCATTCGAGGCTTTCAAGACCTTCGTGGACAGGTGGTGTATGAAGACTAATAAAGGAGAACCACGCCGACCAGCTCAACTCATGCAGGGCAAGGGAGACCTCAAGAAGTGGATAGATTGTCATAACCTGCAGAGACATGTAGAAGCAGTGCTGAGAATAGGAATGGTATATCTGCTAGATGTCAAGGTGAATATTCAGGATTGGGACGATTGTGTGACGTCCAGGTCAGCGGACGAAGATGAAGAGATCAGAACTGAGATCATCATACAAGACTGGGATGACAGGCGGCAAGCGTATCGAGCATCTGAAAGGCGCAAAGTGGAACGCCGGCGATTGCAGAAAGAACAGCATCAGGAGGAGTTGTCCGATAAGAGGAAGAAAGCGGCGGAGATGTCTGCGACCAAGCCAGTTAAGGCCCAACGGCAAGATCAATCTCCACAACAAGGACCGAGCACTCGTAGCCACACCCGTCTAACACCGAAACACAAGGGGAGTGAAAGGCCCAGCAGCAGCCCAGGTCTAGAGGGGAGCAAGCAGGTGAAGATCAAGATGGAACGACCATCTAAGCGGCCTAGGGTAGAGATGATACCAGAGGAGACTGATATAGCCAACCCTCCGACATCAGGAACAGTACTAGCGGTCCATCAAGATGCAACAGCCCACGATAACCAGCCGTGGTCGGACCGGGTGATGAGAAGCATTTTGCGATCGGAGCTCGCTTCTGAAGACGAAGCACAACGGCAATTGAATGCACAGCAAGGGAACGCAATCACAGCACTCCTGGAGAGTACGTCGACCCGGGTGTGGAGTAGTAGGCACTCTGCACTAGGAAGGGTTTACATGCTCAACAGGGAGGTGGGGTGGTTGTTGTTTCCACAGAATTTCGTGCCAGGACGATTAAGAGGAGTGGGTGCGAGCAGCTCGGGATGGATATTTGCCCCTACTCAGCCAGCAGTAACCGACTGGTGGCGAATATGCAGGACTTGTCGAGCTATTGGACATACGACTACGGAATGCTTCGCAGTAAAGACTCACCAAGTGGTAGTGCCGCCGGAGAACATCGACTATGACCACCCATTTTTACACTTACCAGGAGAGCAGGACATAATGTTCAGGGCAGATGTGTTATGTTCGGCCATGCATCATATTAACATTCGCTCTTACGAGCTCAAGCGACCAGAGCAAGATCGGCGGACAGTACAGACCACCTTGAAAGGCATGATGCAGGACCTGGCGAGGAAAAGTATATATGAGGTCCTGGAGTTAGTAAAGGGAATCCTGGAGGAGGAGGGGTGGCAGACACCTAATCTACGACCACCATTGACGTATGATACCGCATTAGATCGCCAATTACAAGGGATGCAGGCACGAGCTCTTTATTTGGTCCAGACAATAACTGACATGAGGGTGCATAATCGACCACCGGGGACCCAGACAGAAGACCGGATCATCCCAGCAGAGATGATCCCAGTTCGATGGAGAGTGCAGCCGGAGTACCAGAGACAGGCAGATCAGACGGCAGCGAGCCGAGCTGCGGCTGAACGGGATCCTGATGTGGCGTTGCAGAGAGTTCTGGAGAGGTCTTACCTTCGTAGGACCTCCTTGGACTTTGGATCACTACAGGGGCTCTCCGCATCACCTAGTACCCCCATCCCAGGCAGACAGGGAACCATAGTGACCGCGAACCTTTCACGGCGGAAGGCGGATAGATCGGCTCTGATACCCCGAAACGGATCTGAACAGAGAAGACCGGAACCAGAGGAACATGAAGATAATGATAGTGATGCAGAAATCCTCATAGAAGATGAAGACCTTCTCGATTGAAGGGATATAGTGTATGAGGAGGCATGAGATGTAATTACTGTTACGACATGTATATTTTATTTATTTTTATACCTATTTTATTTATTTTTACCTTTTTATGTGTTTTAATCATGAAAAATAGCATAGCGACCTTAAGAGGAATCGGACTAGATGATATAATGTAATTTTTTTTATGTCAAGACGTGTATTATGTGTGGTATTAATAACCAGGTGTGCTGGTACTTGATCATGAACATAAGTATATAACATGGCGTTGGTATTATTGATGCATACATATACCTATGATAATACATTTTTAATGTAAATATGACTACTTGTTAATGTTGTTTACTGTTAACTGGTTAGGATAACTAAGGTCGGTGTATATGCCTATATATAAGGATCTTGATTTGACCGCAGGGATAGCTAGGATACGGGAGCTCGCGAGTCTTATGGGTCTCGAGGTAGAGAGGTCTACAGGTATAAGCACGGGGACCCCCCGATCATGTTCAGTCTCTAAGGTTTCCAGGTCTACTGCTATACAGCAAGAGAGGTCCTCAGGTCCACTGCTCTACTTACCTAGTCTTTCTTAGGTGGGGTCGTGGGAGAGAGAAACGGCAAGATCTTTCAGCTAAGAGTCGTTCCCGTTTCCAGTCACTAGCTTCTTCACTTATTCTCGGCGGTGCTCAGGCGGTAGAGAACCCTCTACGATGTTTCAGGCGCCTGGCAAAGTTGAGAATAGTGGGGGAGACAGTGGGAGAGAGAAATCGGCTCCGGCAACAAGGGGCTTAGGCGACATCTAGGTCAGGTTGGGGAAGTAGGTGTAGGTAGTGGTAGCAGCAGTAGTAAGCCATCACGTGGGGACTGGATGAGGAGAGCATGGTCTGGTAGTGGTGGTGGTAGTACCAAAGCACTAGAGCCATCACGTGTAGACGGGATGGGCAGAGTATGATCTAGAAGGATCCATCCAGACCGTGGTATGGTGAACACGAGCAAACGGCATGTTAACGATCTAGACACAGTAGCAGGCATAGGGCTGTGAAGTAGTGGTCGTATGATGAGGGACCGACCAAGTCCATTTGAGAAGACGAGGACTGGGGGAGCAGGAGGTAGGCTCATATAAAGATACTAGCCAATCAGCGGGGGAAGGCAGGCCCATATGGGGATAATAGCCAATCACCGATAGGGTTAGGAATGCCCGTAAGTGGGGTATCTTGGGTCGGTCTTCAGGCTGAAGGCTCACGAGACGATGAACGAAGGAGACGATCCTCATTCCTTTGCAACCCTCTACAAGAGAAGTAAGTCGGTGGAAGTTCGGCTTGTTCGTGAAGCAGTAGAGAAATCCTCAGTGGTAGAGTTTAAGTGTAAAGTATAGAGTATCGTAAGACGGCTGTGTAAAGCCATATTGGGGTTTTTAGGGAAATATATATAATTGTGTTTATCGTTATTGTTAGTGTTTAATAAGTGATAACTTGTACCGGGTAAACCGGGTGTTGTGAGTGTATTTTTTCCCGACATAAACTGACATTATTGTGGGTCGGAAGACCGGAAAAGAGACGAATAAAACGGTATAAGTTGTGTGTGATTTCCCCAGACATTTCCTGTGTGTGCATACTAACTTAGGCTTATGGCCGACAGCATATAGGGGGCTGTGTAAGACATTGTTTAATAGTGTGTGTTCATTCGGGTCCAAATTGCCCCGGTCGGGTAGAGCCATAGATATCATCGTTGTGCATAGACTTGGCTGGTCGGACAGACCAGTCTCATATTACCCATAAGTGCATCATCTACCTCTGGACCGTGGAGGCTCGACATCTTGGAGTGGAGGTGCTGAGGGTGAGGTACCAGCACTTGCATACGAGTGAGACATACTGTATCTCCAGACCACACGAAGGAGCATAGCTCGGACCGAGTGCTCCCCAGCTTATTAAAGGGAGAGCACCTAGAGACCAGACCCGAGGACCTGGACCCGAGCTCAACTCGAGCTCTTACCTGGCTGTAGAGCAGCAGGTCGGTAGGTCTAGGGCTCAGGAGGTGGGGACGTGGCGAAGACGGTCGGTCACGAGGATCTGAGTCCTGGTGAGCAGACCTCGCTTGGTGGTACGGGACGTGGAGCTCAGCTCAGCCGAGCAGACAGTAAGCAGGAGCAGGGGATCCAGTGGCCCGGACCAGCAGAGCGGCCGAGGAGGAAGACGTCCGCACTTAGTGGAGAGGTGGTCCTGGTGCTAGGAGGCTACGGAAGTGTGGGTTTAGGGTGTTTTAGGAGATTCCCCTATCACAGAGCTAAAATGCATGAGATACTTTTGGGCCTTATCTGTCGCATGTACGACACACCGTATACCATTAAGCTTGATCAGCACATCCCACATATATATGTATAGGCACCCCTAATGATATTACTTCTCTGTCTATTATGAATTATGGATATAAATACTGTTTCAATAAATACATTATGAGGACCGAGAAGGATTATTGAATTATGTACCTGGCTAATCGGATTATGGGCATGTATTGGTTTCATCTCTGAATCCGAATTCGTATTGTCTTTTGTTGCAGGAGTGGTAGTAGTCGGAGTATATAGTGAAGCTATCAAATGTCGTAAATTGCGTTTTTTAAATTCGTTAAACAAAGCCCAATGGCTGATAATGCAATAATGAATTATTGAAGAGACGAGACGCGGTTTGAGTAGTTTTCTTTCTTTAGGGCACTACAGTCTGCACAACACACAAAAATCACACAATACTACACATATTTAGCCCCCTGCATGCAGAACCCTTCTGTTTGCAAATAATATATATAAGGATCAACAAAGAAACAGCCCTCAACTGTACAGATAGGCATATCTGGTTCTTGTTCTAAACAATTGTATTAATTTTGCGTCCTATTTTCCGTTGAACAACTAAACCTTTAAAAATTTATTTGAATTATTAATATGGCTCTGGAGCCGCTTTTATTATAAAAATAGCGTGCTAAGAAAATTCAATAACTAATCGGATTAGTTTTCAAGAGAAAAAAATGATAAAAATCAAACAGGCAAAATGACATTAAAAAGTGTCCTTTTGTTTTCACACTTCTTGTACAATCCGTGGTGAATAAAGTAAATAAATTATTTATTAATACTACTAATAAGTCATCATTAATAAGTTGGTAGATAATTCAATTATATTTTAATACATTATAAAATAAATTACAGATCTTATCGTAAAGATCCCGGTCGGAAATGGTTCGGGGGACTATAAAGTATATACAATAGACTCAATAATATTTTGAGAGTTGAATGAATGGACCCACCAAGTACCTATAATATAAACTATATAGACTCATCATTACATGGTGCAAACTTGCAGAATTAATTTATATAAATGCTTTGTGGCTCCGCTCGCTGTACTGTAATATACAGGACGGAAGGCTCCAAGTACAATAATCTCCTTTCTACACATTACAGTGACAACATAAATATTTATTGTTCCATAAAAGACGTTCATGGCTCATTAAACAAGACATTTACACAGATCATAACCGCAATTTTTTAGTTTGAAGCCACCCACACACGCACACACACATATGTAACTTTATCATATTGATTTATTACTGTCAATATTAACTCACACAGATACTAAACTCCAAAATAAATGAAAAAAATAAAAATAAAAATAGAACCTTCCCATTTTTCGATTTGGATTTTGAAGTCATTTAAAAAAACAATTGGAATATTGAAATTGAAATTATTTCCCTATTACTTTTTTTCCCTCTCATTCTTTCACTCCAATCGCAATCCTCGCCCTCGTACATCCTAAAAACAAGCGTGTTTTTTTTATATTTTCCATGCTGGCTGCTATGAAGGAAAAAACAAAAGATTGGAATATTTTTGGATTTTTCCATTATTATAAGTATCGGCTGAAGGACGAGGACGGCGATGAAATAAAAATGAAGCCTATATAATAGAAAGTGATGAAACTGAAGGGGATTTATATATATGTAGAGTCAAAAGCTCAATAGTAAATATAATTACATTTGAAAATACACGGAGGTTCCATATAGTAGGAGTCCCAACTGGAACCCACTCACGACATGACTCATACATGTAGTAATAAATGTGTAAAAGGTGGCTAGATATATCTCAATTTATCAATATAGGAGAGTACTCCGTACACTCCGTACTGGATCTGGATATATGTCCATAGACACAGAGAGAAAATCTGAGAAAATTGAATTTCCCGATCCGATTTTTCAAAACTGGATCCATTAACAGTTTGCCATTGGGAATATAGAAGGATAAATCCATTGAGTGAGTACTGGTTTATATTTCATTTCCCGAGTAAAATCTCTTCCGTAAGAAAAGTATTTGTATCAACATCCAACATCACCGCATCCCCCATCCCATAATATCAAGTATCAACGGATCAAGACTCTCAAGCTGTATGACTCTCTAAAATGTCTAAAAGCTACACATTACACACTAGTTATGTACTTATACGGGAAATGCAATATATACGAGTATATTATGCTCTCCTGATATTTCCTAGCTTACCTGTCTACTATATATTATGTAGCAGTCGCAGTCTAGTTCTCGCATTCAATCCCTTCACGCTCCACCCTTATCTTATAGCATTATAGATCCCACCTTGCTCAATGGGCACTCTCGGACACTGGCGACTTTATTACAAAAGGATTAGAGAGACCCCTGCCCTGGCGCTCATCTCCCTGCGCCCTCACCATACATATGTATTTATTTTGCTTAGCCTTCTCAAAATTGTAAATTGGTTCTTTAATTTTGGATCTGTCACTCACAAAAGGATCCAGAGTCGAATATTTTATTTCCCCATTACAATAAATAGTTGTCCGGACGACTGAGGACTGGGACTGGAAAAGTGAATCCCAGGATGATTTGAAAATGTGCAGAGTGTTTTCAGTCTGAGCCAAGTCTGGGGCAGGGGCTGGTGCTGGTGATCTGCACACCTATAAGAGCGTGTAATAACCAGATAAAAAAGTATAGACAGTATATAGCTTGAGCTCATCACTACCAAACCCCTATGCATAGCACCATACGCGGCTCTCCTCCATCTCTTCACTGCATACATAAGATTTGAGAGAGTTGTAAAGAGCGAAATCTGAACTAGAAAATCCAGAGGGATAAAATCCGACCATCTCCTCCCTACCTATGTGCTTACCTCTCCTTTATTTTGAGTCGAGAGTCGAGAGTAAAACCAAGGAATAATAGACGACAAGGAGATAGAAGCATTCTAGTTTGTGAGTAAAGTGATATGAACTTTGAGCCTTCTCTCGCTAAATAAAAAATACGAGAGAATAGACTCAAATTCAGTCTGAATAGATAGACGAAGAAAGGAGTGAGGCAAGGAAGGAAGGAAGGCGAGGAAGAGGAAGACGAAAACGAAAACATGCGAGAGGAGACGTAGTCTACAGAATATCTCTCCATGTGCACAGAGAGAGAGAAAGAGCTCAAGAACTGAAGACGGAAGAACATAATGTGGATTTTGGAAGTGGATGGAATGGGGGGCATAGAGTAGTGAGTCTGGAGCTGGATTCTGGAAAAATAAACTCTCTCCTTTACATTGGATATAAATAATTGAATTGATCTCCTGTCTTATTCCAACGCGTCTTGGGGCCTTGGGCTCCACATTGACCGGGCACCATAAACTATATACTGTGGAGCTCTTTGACTTTTGTGGACAGGGGGCGGGGCTATAGGTTGTTTTAAAATATTTCGTGGATGAAAACCTCCGCCTCCTTCCGTCTACTACAGTAAGTTCCAAGGCTCGTCCAACTTGGAAAATCCCAGAATCTCAATGTAGGTACATAATATACTATAGGTTATACGTTCCTATGCTATTATGCTGTAGACATAGGGAGCTCTAGGTAGGTAGGCTAGTTTCTTTATTTTATTGTATATATACTATTGTTGGCTTACCATTGGACCATTTCGCATGACATGGCATGGCGTGGGGATGACTGCCACTGTTCCTCTTCCTGTTGCTCTTGATGCATGAATACAACTTGAACAAGATCGGGAGCGTGAGCACTATTTCTCGCTCTCTGTTATACATCCTCTTATCCGTTTCTTAGTTTCCAAGATCCGCACAATGCGATGTAATGTATAATCCAGTTGTGCAATCTACATAGGGAAATAATCTAACCCACCGAATGCCGAAACCGAAACCGACGAAAGGAGCCGTATACCAGATCATATAGGACAAGTCCGCAAGTCCAAGCCAAAACATACCATATATAATCTATATACTACACACCATATTGTCATATTATACTTTGTACACCATTTGCATCTCTGTTCCGTAGTGGCACAATTTCGGATTAAGTTACGCTTGTACTTTCTCAAGCATTCAACAATGCTCCCTCAATACTATAACACCCTATCTCAATCTCTACAACTCTGCTGGTCCTATGGTGATGGTCCCGGTCCCGGTCCCTAACCGCCACCACCACTACCACCATCGCCGTCACCGACGCGCTCTCCAGATCTATGTATAGACAAGTTATTGCTAGTGCATGAGTTTCTCAGCCCTTTATATTGTACACATTCCTTTGAGTCACTCAGAGTCTGTCTATCCAGTATCAGCATATTATGAGTTTAACTTTTAGCATCCTCAGCTCTGGGAGAATGAGAAATTCTCCTCCACTATTTCCTCAGCTCCGCCTCAGCACACATATAGGGCCTACAATAATATTCTTCAGAACACGATTTCCCTTCTGTTAGTTTTCGTTTTTGGGTTTTTGGTTTCCTTAGATGTGAAATTCCAGTTTGGAATCCCGTCGTACTCGTCCCTCCTCGTTAGTCTGTAGTTTCCCTTCCTTGGTTTTTGGAAGAATAATACGATTTGGCTCCCAACTTTCCCTACCAGCAGCCGGTCTGTAAGATGTAAGAGGATGTGACTGCGAACGTAAAATCTCCGTCATTCTATCCTACCCTATGTATATCCACCATGTCCCTCCACCATACTCTACTCTACAGTAGGAGCACTCTGTGTAGTGAGTGAGTAGTTTTTGTAGTGTGTGGCCAGGTTGGATGTTGGATCCCAAATTCAAACTATGGAGTTGGAATTATTGGAATTCGAGAGGCCTAGTTGAAATTCCAAATGAGTTCATACACACATCTATACCATCTACCTATATACCTTCTATATTCCCCACGTGTAGAGTCCACAAGTCTACTATTACTCTATCAATGAAGTTGGTGAGAGACTGAGAGAGTGAAAGCGAGAGAGAGAGAGAGAGAGTGGGGGGAAAAGTGACGATGAAAGCGACAGAAAGACGTTCTAGCATGGACACCAGTTGAATTGGGAATTGGCCCTAGGGATTGTTTAGGGAGGTAGGGATACTACTTCACTCGCTCTCACTCTCCACCTTCTGCCTTACTACTTACTACATCTCCTTATCCTCAAATGCTCCGCTCGGCGGCTATACACATACAGATATTATTGGGATGTTGTATTAGTTGGACGTATAAGTACTCTGTAGTTTATGCTCCGGCTATCTTTTTACAGGGAAACTTTCTCCTCCACTTTCTCTTTGTTGTGGTAAAAATAATGTGAAAAGATATACTTTCTCTCACTGCCCTCCTCATCTATTCTCCATGTGTACTCCCTATACCTACCTAGTTACTTGGGAGCAGGAGCGGATCCAGAAAATGTTCAGGCTTTAAACTACGTAGCATACCATAGGAAGTCCTCATCTGTGCCGCATTGTTAAATATTTCTGCATGCTATGGGCGGAAGCAACCCCCTTATTGGACCCGCCACATGGCGAAAAGAAAAGAAAAGAAAGGAGAGAGTACCTATGCTTACACATATCTTTTGTGGGTCCAGAAGCTCAGACGAGACGTTCGTTCCAGATAAAACCCACACAGATACTTATTATTATACGCTCATACTATTTCTGGCTCTCTCCTTTCTTCGGTGAGAGTGTAAGTAAAGTCTTCTTTGTCAGCCAGAGTTTCAGTGCCAGAAGAGTCATTGACTGAAAGAGACAGGCGGGAGTTTGAGCGCGTAGTTAGTATATAGGGATGTGATGGTATTATGTAGGAACTTGGAATATAAGACTGACCATGACGATAGGACATAGGACGAGACCTGAGGAGTATTAAGCAATTCCTTATTATTAGATCGTATTTACTTTTGGCGACGGCAGGATAAAGAGATGCTCTACTATGCTGAAGAATAGAGGATTGTATTCTTGTGAGGTCGCTCAGTTCACATCACCTTTTTTCTTGTACCGGTTGACAAAACAAAAATTGGTTGTTTGCGGTTTGTTTCCATAATTAGGATGCCTACGTACTCTATATACGCTCTACTCCTCATATATTATTATCTTACTTTTGTGTTATCAGTTCTAATTTGTAAGTCCTCTCCACACTTGACGCATCCAGTCCATCCACAATTCACCAAGGGAATTTCAAATCGGGTTCTTGGAAAATGTGTAGCAGTGAGCACATTTTCATGAGGTATAAAAAATCTGTGTACACTTTAGGTAGGTACCTACCTACCTCCTTATTTGGGCATGTATATTTTCCCCTTCTATTTTTTTCTGGTTCGTTTATCTTTACATAGATGACGACGTAAAAAAAACGCTGGAAAATACATAATTTATAGACGGAATCCAAAACGCAAGTTGTGAAAGTAAATTACGCAATTCATTTTTTGTCTGGCTCCATTCCTTATGATTTCATCATCAGCAATTTTTCATACATATTTGAGCATCTACATATCTGCAGAACGGTATTAAAACCAAAATATTTTGGTAGAAGTGCATACGTAGGTATATCTCCTCAGAAGATTTAATACCAGCCGTCCATTAACATTTCAAAATTTTTTTAAAAAGTGGCTTTTGAAGCCTGCACAAAGTCTTCTCTGCAGTAAAGTACCAACGTAGATATTGTTTTTTCTCCTTTAAAAAACAAATGAAGTGTGGCGGGTATTACATTTTCAAGGAAGATATTATGAATAATTATGAAAGTATGACTCTCAGCTCTGCTCCTCTGGCTCGGCTGTACTGAACAAGACACTATTCTTATAACTTTTTGAATTTTTTAAAAAAGTTTTTCCAAGAGGAGGCATATATATTCCCAGTTGGTCATAAAAAATATCGTCGCTGAGCCATAACTCCCGTTCCAGTAGTTCCAGTCCCAGCACAGTACAGCATATAGGTTTCAACTTGACATTGCTCCGGCGCGGCGTACCGTCCTGAGATCTTCGTACTTGAGTTAGGGAATGAGAATGACATAGGTTGACTTGACGTGGCATTTGACAATTTAGATTGTTGACCTCCTTTGACACTTGTTCTTGAATAATCCCATGCATCATACATTATGCATGGTTCCCCCCTCCACCCCCACCCTTCCTTCACTCTCCTTGTCTTACCTTTTGATATTTCCCATTTGCCATTTCCCGTGAAGAATTCCCCTTGTCTTCTCACACCCTTCGTTCCAGTTTAGAAAGTAGAAAGTAAGGTAATGCATATAGGTGAGAGATAGATTTTGTGTTTTCCTCTCTCTCTCTCTCGTGTATTTATGTGTGTGTTTGTTGAAAAATGTGAGGTGGGAGAAGGCATTCCATTCCTTTCATTTTCTATCTCATTTTTGTGAACATCTATGAAGAATGAGGAGCTGGAGTGGCTCGAGTTGGTGTCAGAAAGTAAAAGAATTTCAACTTTTCCAAGTATACAATGATGTTGATCTATTCTTATCCTTCCCATTACTGTCACTCTAGTCTCATTATAAGCATCTTCACAAATTATTTCTAAATCATCCTCACTTGACACGTCCGCCCCTCTCTCTCTCTGTCTACGCAAACTTTCTCCCTCCTCTCTGTATCTGTAAGTTTATTGCATGTATAGGAATGTATAGGAACATATATCTGTGTATCTTTCTGTTACATAGCTCGGAAGGTGTGGGGAAAAAATGTAGACGTTTCCCATAATAAAATAATATAAAAAATAAAATATAACAAAATAGTATATCCAAATAATAAAATAGCAGGTAATAGTTGTGCAGGTTCCTTTATCAATGTACACCTACAACACTGCAGATTTTTGAGAATAGCTTTTACTTTTCTTATAGCATTCCCCTTCTTTTTTTGAGTAATAGAAACAACTACGGATTCTCTCTCGGTATTTGTAAATTTATCAAATGAAAGAAGGAAAAAAAAATCATGTTCATAATTCATATTGCATCTGCTGCGTCTCAAGTGTGGTACTCGTAAATTAGATGTTATTACATTATAGAAATAATTTCGTCACCATAAAATCCAATAAGTATATATAGTCTACACAACTATTCCCGTACATTAAATTCATATCTATAGAACAATACTTGGGAAGTCTGTATTACTACTGGTTGCATATGGTCTCATAGATTTGAGGGTGAAGTGGCTGGTATTATAGGGCATATTATAGCCTTAACTGAATCCCGACTCTCAGGTGTAACTGACAGGCCTAGAAAAGTCATAAGGGGCTATTTGTAGGTTAACTTAAAGAATGCATCCAATAACACGAGAAGAAAAATATACCATAAGTAAACTTTTTTGTGTTGTGAAAGTTGAATTTCGTCGGTCTCCTCGCTCCTCTCAAGCTCACTCATAATATAGCCAATATATAGGTCCAACATCAACATGCACATACCTAACGCATAACATATAGGCACCATAATATATCTAAGCACATTTGTATTATTTATTAGGCTGCACTATACACAGAGAGAAAGCTGGAGAAAGTCTTTTCACACAGCTGTGTATCAGCTGTGTATAATTTGAGTGGATCTACTACAGATAGGCTCTAGATCACTTATACACACTAACATGTACATGTGTCTACATACATTATGTCTCAATATAGAAGCACATTTTATTAAAACGTAAATGCAGTCTATAAATGTCTAAAATGAATCGTTATCGTTTTGAAATAAATCATTCGCATTTAGCCATACAAGCAATTACCCTATATTCCTACCTACCTACCTTCCTGTCTCCCCCTATTATACCAGATTTTACATACTGTGGTATAGTATGTCCCTGTCCCTCTACTACTTTACTGAATAATGCGCGTAAAGTGGATCGAGTGTCGAGCATAGGGAACAACTCTACCATATTGACATTCCCCCTCCTCATTCCAACTCGGATTCTGTGACCAACTCTCCGTCCGTGTCATGTCTTATTGTCCCTGTCTCGTGCAGTTTAGTTAAAAGTGTAGAGAAAAGAAGAAGAATACAAAAAAAAATAGGGGGGAACCTTTTACTTCTCAAATAATAGGGAACCTAATTGAATTCACTTAGCTTTCACACTTAATGAAATTAATTCTAGATCAATATATAAATACAATCCAGCGGTTTGATTGAGCCGGCCTCATTTCAATATCCACATCCACCATCGTTCCTGTCAACTATTGAGGGAAGTACAGACGTGGGTTTGAAGTGGGAGCTGAACGATGACAAATAATGATTTAACAAGTAGGGGGGAAAAACCACCATCCCCATAGTGCTATGCACAGTACTATGCTATGGTAGCTACCTACAATTGAGACAATTACAATAAGGTTTTTAGTAGGTATAGGGACCTAGGTACATAGATACGTGACGTGGGCAAGAGACAGAGAACTACAGACCCAAAAAAAGTAGAAACTAAAAGCGTGGAAAGTGGAAACTCAAACTCTCTGTTTTGGTTTGCTAATGTAACGTGTACACTAACTCTAAAAGTTGTATAATACATGTGGAATGCGGAATGAAGAGGGGCGACGAAGAGCGACCAACTCTCCTCTCTCGTAGTTGTCGTCAAATTCCTCGTTTCACAAACATTTATATAGCTGGTTCATGGTGCTGTTGACTGCGGCCGTCGCCCCATCATCATCCCATCCCATACGAATCCCATATGCGAATCCCAACGCCGCAACGCGAACCGTACATTATTGTGTGCGGCTGTATGACACAGAAGAGCATTGGATTTAGGAAATGGGAATGGAGTTGCGGCTATAGAATTAGAATGCTCTTAAGAGTGAGAGAGTCGTTGGAACAAAAGTATGTGGAAAACTGTGTATGTTTCTCCACTCGAGAAGATACTCCCGCCCGGACGACCGCGTCCACGACGCTCTGTAACAGATGTAAAAAGTGAGAGTGGAGTGGAAGTGGAAAGTGATGGTGTGAAGGAGCTATGGAGCCGTTTTCTTGAACACTTTATATTATTCTCTCTTTTCTCCATACTCTCACACCATCACTGCAACAACTTTCGCTTGCGATTAATCCAACAACTCAGCCATAGGCCATGTCATAGTCATACAGCCGTAGCCTTATAATATATAGGTTCTTGGGTTATGGGGGGACTCCTCATATTATATATATGTACCTACTTATATATATCACCAGTAACTCAAGTGGCCAGACTGTAACATATATAGGGAGTCCGCGCCCGGTTCAAATGTCTACTTTCTCCATGCTTTTTGTGTATGGAACACACATACATATAGGGATTGTGGAAGTATGGATATAGGTCATGTATAGTCCTAATGATGTGAATAGTATCTAATTCTAATAGTTGTGAGTGTGTGTGTGTATAGCCCTATGTGGTCGTCTATACCTCGATAGTCGAGACTTTCTCTCTCTCTCACACACACATATCATATAGTATTACATGCATGTCGCTGGAAAAGTATCAAGTCTGGCCCGGTTGGTTATTTGAGTGTTGTAACCGTGTGTGTCTCGTTCTGTGGAACATTTCTAGGTGATAAAGGATATGCAGCTGTTCATCGTGGTGGGGATTCTTCTGGCAATAGACTTTGCAATAATGACCACCTGGCATTTCATCGACCCTTTCTACCGTGAAACCAAGAAGATGGAAGGCTATGTCAGTCCTACTCCTCCATATCCTTATTCATTCCATTCGCACTCAGTCATACTTAAATGCATTCGTCCATTAAGTAATCGTTCCTGAATGTCTTCAATCTTTTTTTTCTTCTCTCTCTCTCTCTCTCCACCAACCAACCTGTCTCTCGTCTCCCAAGTCCAAATCCAAATCCAAATCCAGATCTATGGAATCCAGAATCTACAGAAATCTACAATCTGTGGATCTTAAATTTTATCTCTTCTCCTCACAGTGTCTTATGGTGGCTTCTCACTCCCAGCAGCAGCAGTAGCAAGGCTTTCTCCTTCTCCATTTTTTTCCATTTCTATTCTTCTTCTCCTTCTTCTTTAAGTAGTTAAAAGTGTGGAACTGTGGAGAATGCCGACATCTGTAGATCCCTGTATATGTATACGTTTCTACCACACACACACAAAAAGCCACCATATGACTATATTTTAGTATATAACTAAATTACTATTAGACTATAAAGTATATATTCTTGGAGGTATAGAGGTATGTGCAGTTTATTTTACCATGCTCCCATTTTTTTTTCGCCGCAAAAGAAACGATTTCTTATTGCTCTCAATAGACAAGAACAAGGACAACGAGTCGTTTGAAAGACAATCATTCCTCTTGCTTTTTTCTTTCTTTATCTGTAATCGTAAGAAGCTGACTGAGAAGAGAGTAAAGCTCAATTTGAAAATCTTCACTCTTCTCCGCCCTTCCGGCTGATATCAGTAGCCATGAGTTGTCAGCGGTGAATTTAGCTCGACTTCTTCTTCTTCCGAGTCAATACTCTTATCTTTTCTTCTACTATATTTAGGATTAAACTGACAGAGATTTTAAATCGTAAATTCGTAAATTGGGATTGGATGAACACTACTGATAAAAAAGCTATATAGGTCCCGTAAATTACATTACTTCCATCACTACCTTACCTTGATGATGCGGACATTATTATTTATTTTATAAATGATATTTTATACATAAATAAATTATGTGTGGTCAATACATATAAAAGGATCTAACGATAAGGGACTAAAATAATTTCAGATATTCAGATTGAGATAATACCTTTGAAAATATGGACTGACTGAGTGCAAATGGGAACGATTACAAATTGCATGCACATTTTTTTCCAAATGTATGCAAATACATTGGATTTACATATTATATCCATGGCGTGATTTTAAATATTTATATTTGAATTTTCTAGACGGATCCCAGTAACGATGATGTTCACATAATCCCTGTGAATGAGTACTGTAAAAGTGATTACATGAATATTTTCGTGGGATGTATCTACGCTTATAAAGGACTACTAATGGTAAGACAAAATTAAGTTTAACTGTTTTTGAGAGAGCGCATGCAAATAGCTTTCTCTCTATTAATTTTTAGTTCATTCAAAAACAAAATACAATAACGCCGTGTGTAATAGCGTCATCTGCATGAAGAGACATTTACTATAATAGTGTATAGGTATTTGCGCATTACATTACGTGTACAGTGGATCTAGTTATTCATGGAGTAAGGTAACTCTAAAGCATTATACGTAGGAACCTAGTCCTAAATATTTTACCATGGGAATTGTCTGGATTATTTTTGTTAGAAGCAGTTAAATAATTTCACCAGTCAAAGAAATTCTGTAAATTACCTCCTTGAAGTGTGCAAATTCCCGACTTGCCTCCTATAAAATTGTAACGCATACATGTAACATGTAATCATACATATAATTAGATTATTATAGGTGTCCGCAGCTTTTAAAGAAATGTACCCACACATACACTATGAGGTTTATGTAATAATACAATATTAGTACTCTCATTCATTGTGTGTACAGTGTACAAAATTGTTTTTTAACTTCTTTAATGCACCATAATTTGCTATGCAACTGCAATATGCTAAAGCCTGAAATAAAATATAGCGGATGTCTTGTTGGAGGCGGAGGTTTTTTAAGGGAGGATTTAAGCATACAAATTCATACCTAAATTCTTGTTAATCCTGAAACATCCTAAGAATGAGATTTTTCTTAAAACTCTCTCCTCCATTATTATTTGGACAGAAACGGAGAGTTTTAATTTGAAAGAGAAACAAGTCGCTTTGATAATGCTACTAGCTGTGTTACATGTTCATTTTGGATTTACCCAGGTACTTACATGCAGTAAGCTATATCAGTAGCAGCAAGTTAATATAGTAGTGGATTTTTATTTTAAACTAGAAACCCTTTTCAAAAACCCAATATCTCTTGTAATGGCTTAACTTTTACTTCTAGTTGTCTCACTTGTGTAAAAAAGGGATTAGGAGCTCGCAGGGAGACACGTGGAGATGAAGCTATGGCTGAGCCAAGCAAAGCCAAACCAAAGGAAACCTTAATGCTGGTACTGGTACTGGTACTGGTACTGGTACTGGTACTGGTGACTGCTGCTCTTTTCCTGTGTAGTTTTCTAAGGACTCGCATGTTTGAGTTGCGGAAGGGAGAAACAGAGAAATGAATGTGGATCAGATTGAATTCTTCATGTTGTCAAAGAAATGGTCATTACTATTTGAAAAAAGAAAGGATATAAATTTAGTGCGTGAAGGAAGGGAAAGTAGAAAGGGAAGAAAATACTTTTTTATCCAAATCGTGACAGAGCGTCGTAAAGATTTACATTACTTACTATAGTTAGTGTGTATAGTCAATGCAGTTCCTATATACCTTCTTTAGGTAGGCAGTTAAATACATATTTAGTTGAACTTCCTACACAGACTCTTGCCAACCCATATACCATACCTTATATGTTACATATAATAGATATAGTATGGTACTAATTCAGGCTAATAAGCACTATGATCTTATACACTTTAGGCTAAACGCTCCCTCCCGCCGCACCGCACTATACACTCAACACACATTACATCTTTATTAACCGAAAATCCATCCCTTGTCATGTGTGTCTCCCCTATGCCTAAGATAGGTATAGAAAGGTACCTACCGTACTTCTTGTACTACCTCCCGGGTCTCTAATAGTTCCCGGGTCTGGCTGGGGCTAAGTTTCACGTAGCTCCTGGAGGGAGTATTATTACAAGAAATACGGTAGGTATGTTTCCAAATCCGGAAACCACACTGTCTAGATCCATTAATATAGAAATTTAGATATCTCTAAATATTTCCAAGCTACAACTTAAGTGCAAACTGCAACCGTCTTAACGCCTTTCCCGTATTTTGCAGCATTGCAAGCACCTATATCTTCTCACTATGACCTATACTCTGACTGGGACTAGGAACATACATGTATAGGTAGTTACGTACACAAAATGAAGTTGAAGTTGCGAAGCCTTGAGATTATAGTTGAGACATAGTCATGATCCTTTACTATTTCCTGGACTCACTGTTATTTTTGGGAGGAACTCAAACTCCATTCCAACGCTTGCTTTTATGCTCGAGGAAAGTACAGGACAAAATTACAGTGCCTTCAAGTGCCTACTAAGGTGAAGCACACAAGGAAATGGCATGAGGGAAAGATGTACCTTCTCCCTCCAATGCTATGCCTCCTCTGCCTCATGCACCGACAACGACGACGACGACGACAGATCGTCCGTGTAAAAAGTCTAATGCAAAGCTGTTACGAAAATACATTTAGACCTGCACGCACTTAAACCATGGATCACACAACAAGAGCCCAGAATTACTTTTTCTTCATCTTGTCCTTGTTTTTACTATAGCAACTCACGTTCCCGTTCACGTTAGCGTAACAAGGACCAATAAGTCCCCGTGCGACATAGTAAGGCAGAAGGCCGAACCAGTACCAGTACCAGTGACTAGACCTATGGTAGGTAGCTTCGTTTTTTTTTGAACC
The DNA here is from genome assembly GCA_949802685.1 of Dicyrtomina minuta. Taxonomy (NCBI): domain Eukaryota; kingdom Metazoa; phylum Arthropoda; class Collembola; order Symphypleona; family Dicyrtomidae; genus Dicyrtomina; species Dicyrtomina minuta. The sequence goes on along the minus strand of OX461808.1, from coordinate 71,394,490 downwards.
TATGTTATTTAGTCCCTTAAATAATAATAGTGTGAAGCAACAACCATGAGATTTGTCATTACTTTTTATTTGTATTTTAAATACAGTCGTTACATCCATAATTGCATGCACGAGCGGTAATGATTTCATGTCCCTGAGCAGCACACATCAACAAGGTGTTGATGGTGATGGTGATGGTGATGGCTCCGATGGTAAAGCGGTAGGAGCTAGTGAGGCAGGCATATGGGAAAAAATCAAAAAAATTTCATTTAAATACTACACACAGCTAACAGGAACGTGAGAATTTTAGTAGTAGTAGAGACATACAATTATATACGTGTAGAAAATGTATGTCAACTATACAGTGTGCATCACCTGTTACTTGAGAGTTGTGCATATTTTAAATACATTATATTTAACTTGATTTTTATTGATTTTCACCAAGTGGTATATGCTTCATATTTATCTGTTTCTATGTAATATATTGCCATACTATCATCATATTAAATGTATTTTAGAAAATTCCATAATGTATGTCAGTAGTCTCACAGAATATATTATACTCGTTGTTGTTACTGCTTCTCAATTCTCAAAGCAGGGTAATTTTTGAGTATGTAAGTAAAAGTATACAGCATATTGGCTTTAGGAAATGTAGCGTATCTTCTTCTTCTTCTCGGCATTTATTTCATATTTCCCGGAACGTTTATGGTTTAAATTTACGCTCCACACGAGATAAAAAAAGAACAACAAGGACAAGAGAGGAAATATCACTGATATTGGAGACATTGCACTCCTGCAACTCGGCTCACACTCCATTTTATACACTGTTCATATTACCTATCTACACGTAGGTACCTATACAGAGCATTAAACGGCTCTGTTGGATCTTTTGTATATTTATCTGCATTCGCGTACAGGAGAGACTCCTTGTGTGGGCTGGAAAGATATTTTCTAGGAATAAATAAGTACCTAGCAGTTTAGATGTCTCAACGGCAATTTGGATTATGGAAAAATTATACGTTTCAGTATGCACATTACCCGGATCCAGTCAAGTATCTCCGTCTGTATATGACTTGCCGCCCAAGGATAAGTATAGGTAAATATTGCTCTGCTCCTCATGCAGTAAAGCGTCCCATCCTATCATAGAGACTATTTCAAAGCGCCTTCACTTGTCACCAAAGTTGCCCATGGAACTCAAACGATAAAAAAAACTCAAAAAAAAGAAGAAAAAAAGTTTCAAAACACTCACCCAATGTTTTTTATGATGGTTCTATACGGAGAAAGTGGGGGAAAGTGGTGGAGGAGAGTGGAATACTTATTGTCTTTAATAGTATAGGTAGTTACTCGTACTACTACTCGTATACCGGCACCGGTAATGGCACCGGTCGCCGGTAGACACATTTCTGCAGTATTGGAAACCCCCAGAACCGACAACATTCTAGAAACAAAATAATTTGGAAGTTTACAGCCAGGAATGGTAATATATACTAATACTAACAAACAGCACCGACCGCGAGTATTCAAAAAAAATAAATGAATTAACTTTCTGAATGTAAATAGTAGGATTTTATTTTCTTAAAAGGAAAGAGCCAAAAAATGGAAATAAAGGGCACAGACAAAAAAATACATGGATGAGTATTTTACATACGTAGGTAGGTAGGTAGTACAGTTAGGACATGACGGGATGTGTAATAATACTCTGTAGCTGAGATGTTACGTCGTCCCAAACTAACGTTTCCAATTTCCATTTTCAATGAAGACGAAAAGACACAATGTAATTGTATCCAAGGAAGTCAAAAGAAAAAAAAGAGTTAAGGAAAAACAAATTTGAGTCTATACATAGCAATGTAGCAATAGAGAAATGTATTATTTTGGAAGAAAATAGGAAAATTTAAATTCAACTCTTGAAATTGAAAATCATTCAGCGTGGAAATAAAAAGGGTGCGTTAGGCCATCTCCGAGATATCAATACTCAATACGCGTAGTAGACTATGGCTCAGAGTCAGTCTTCAGGAACACTCACTCCACAATTTCATGTAGACAGGGAAGTTGAGGGAGAAACTGAGGCATGAGGGAGAAACCGAAAGCAAGTGTGTGTACAAAAGCATAATTTCGTCATGTTTTTGCTCTTTCCACTATTCAATATACTTTTGAACTTGGTTGTTGTGTGCTTGATGGTGGTTTGGCTCTGTATGGGAGCAGAGACGAAAGAATAGAGAAAGGTCCCAGGTGACAATCTGATCTTGAAATGTGCAACACAAAACAATGAGAATCCATTGTATTGAACTGTTCAACATCCCATATATACTATACAGTGTATTTCCATCGTAATAAAGTTGAAGCTTTTCAAGCCCGCAAGCCCGTAGATAACAGCAATAATGGGCTAGACTTACTATAGCATTAAAACTAGACGGAGCGTAAAATCCACTAGGTTGACGTCGACGTCCACATTACATTGCTGAATGCATCGTTTTCCTATATATAGATATGGATATATTTATATATGTCGCATCACTTCGTATCGTCTTCGCATTCTCCATCTTCCATCTCCTATCCTCCTCCTCCTCCTCCTTGCCATACTTTCCATCCATAGTTCCCAGTTGTGAGTTTTTGAGCAGTCAGATAGACAGGGTCGTAGAGAGTTGTAATGTATCTGGAGTGTGTGAGTTGACGGCTAGCGTCATCACCATGCCACCTTGTCGTTTATACCATTGTCATTGTCATATACAGTTTTTATAGTAGGAGATTTTCTATGTACGTGTCACGTCACGTGTGGCGTTACGTTGGCTCGTCCCTATTTTGTGTAGCGATTGTATATATGAAGAGCTGTTTGGCAAAACGGGATAAGTCCATTTTGTTTTCATAAATGAGATTATTTGCGTTACTTCTGATATTTAACTAGATGTGTTCCTTAATGGACAAAGTTCAACCAAAGCAATTTTTTTAAGTAGCAAAACTTTCGTTTGTTGGCAAATTAAATGATTTTCTGTAATGGGATAAATCCACCTGCAACATGTATTTCTGATTGAAATTTGGTTTTTAAGTGTTTTCGTAGTTTGTAGAAGACAATTGACCTGCTTAAATTTTTTATGAAGGAAAAAGTTTAAAAGTTTTAAAAAAAAGTTCAGTTTCACTCAAAACGATTAAAATTTCATCTCACGGACACTTTTTACTCCATGTTAAATTATTGACATTGATTTTGAGAAAAAAACGGAGAAATTCCGATTTTTGAAATAAATGTTTTGAAAATTTTTTAAAAACATTTCAGATTCAGTGTAGATTCATGACACTGCTTGTAATAAAGCTTTGTCAGTTACAGCACCTGTAGAAAAAAATGGGGTTAAAAAAAATAATCCTTTTAACCTTTTATTGAATATTTGTTGTTCCTGTAAAAAATTTGCTTTGATGGACTTGACCCATTTTGCCAAAAACCTCTTCATATGCATAATAATTCGAGACACGAGGCTACTGCTACTGCTGCAGCCACTACTGGTTACTACCATACCGGAGTATATGAAGTGAGGTCTCCTCTCAGACAACCACACCACCGTTATACCGTTATATATGATGAGAATGAGAGAAAAGTTCAACCCGGATCCCCATTCGATTTTACATTATCAACTAAAACGAAAATGAGAAAGAAGTATTTCTTCGGTCTTGGTCTTGGGAACTGAAAGAGTTGAGAGAGAGAGATAGAGAGTTTCACAAGTTACAATTCTTACAGTTGCGATTAGATATCGGTTAGTAGCAGGAGCTGAGATGTACATATTTATGCATGCCTAGCTACATAAATACAGTTAGTTTCTTCCATCCATGGAGCTAAAGCTCAACTCTATTGCCTTGTCCGTAGGTTTGTCGAGTATAAGTGCAGTGAGTTTAATGTATTTACTAGTCCAAAAAGTCTGGCTGGTCCTGGTCCCGGTCCTGGTCCTGGTACTGGTACTGGTTCGGATCCTCCTGGTCTTCTATGCGTAGTCAAAATCTGAAAACCTTCTTTGTTATTTCCTCGTGAATTTCTCTTTTAGACTAGGCATCAGAAGCAGGGACGAACCGCTTCTCATTCATCCACAGAGCCACAGTGAGATAGACTCGATGAGAGAGTACAAGCTGTGTGGAGAGGACAAAAAACCGAACTGTACTTACGCGAGATTCTCGAGACTGCATCCAGATCCGGCAGCAGCAGCATAGCACTTCACTCCCGTCCCCGTGTAGTCTAGCAAGCGGACGAAGCATATTATATGGAGCGCTTTTGAGATCAGACTTTAAGTTTGGCAAAGTTACAGCATTAACTGCCATGCCGCCGGAGCCGGAGCCGGAGCCGGAGCCGGAGCTCTGGATCCCTATCATAGCAGGAGACTGAGGAGACTTGAATTTTCCTTTTTTACTCCATCTATAGAATTTGATCCATGGAGGCTTTTTGGTGGGAAAGTTGTTGAAAGTGGAGCAGTATGTACGGGTCCGGGTAGGTGGGTAGGGAGGTAACCTGAGCCTACTTCTAATAGACGGAAAAGAAGATTTACTTGAGCTCAATGTTAGTTTACCCATATCAGCATTGACACCAACATGGCAGTCCTACAATGACACAAACTACAGCTGACACCACCACCTGAAAAACAAGTCCTAGCCAAAACAAGTATGTAGACGTAGGTAGGTAGATAGTTCAAAAAAAATTTTTTTTGTTTGAGTTAAGGAATCATTCCATTCCCATCCCATTGTTAACTGAGTTGCTTTCAAAATAAACTCACTACACTATGGCTTATATATGGCTACGGCTATGTAATTAAGTATGCACCCCCAAAGTTTGTGGAATATTAAATGTAATATAGGTACATACACTGCATGACTGGAATTCTGGGATGTTCCATGACGGAGGTTTTGCTGGGGCTGGGAGGGAGCGGGAAGGAGGATGATTATGATATTTCTTCAAAGACTTACTTCAAAACCATGACCATGATATTTCCTTGTGTTATATACGGATATTTCCTCCGCTTGCTTCCACACTATTCCACAGACGTACACATAAACTCTCTCTCTCTCTCTCTCTCTCTCTCTCTCTCTGAAATCTAAACTTTGCCTTATTCATACTTACATTTAAGTTTCTATGGCCATATTAAGTAGGAGCAGGAGTCGGAGTTGGAGTCGGAGTCGGGCGTAGACATGGAGTTGCAGAGCAGACTGTTCTAATACGAGTAATAACGGTCGAGAAGAACTAAAACTTAAATGTCTACTAGTAATGTCCGCCTTTAGTCTTACAATTTACGATAGGTTGTGATCAAGGAATGAGGGGTAGAGCTTTAAGGATAAATGTACGTACGTAGCCACATCTAAACTGAGGGAAAGTTGGTTAGCGGTACATGTGTAAAATACTAGCCCAAAGGTATGCCTACTACTTTACTACCACTTACATATATACATATACATGTAGGTACCTACTTGGAGCACTCACAAATTACGTCACAGAATTTGACGTGGGATGTATGAGGGCTCCGTAAGAAAATTATAGGTAGGTGTAGGTATAGTATGTTGACGTTAGGTACATTCCTTATATTATACTCAAATACCTTACTGTTAATCATGTACACAATTGTTGGTTTGACTGTTGGACATTATGGTTTAGTGATATGTACGTATAGTGGTAGTGCACTACAGTAGTAGTGGGTGGGTGGAGTTTGTTAGACAGGAGAGTTCAGACACTTCTCTGGGTTTTACAAGGCCGTTTTTACAAGCTCCCTAGGTTTCCAGTAATTATGTGAAAGTATAGATTGTATACAGTATGTCGGACATGGCATAGTTTTGGTAGTGCCTATAATAGACGTAGTCGTAGTAGTAGTAGTAGTAAAGTAGTAAGGTGATTAGAAAGTTACAGTTTGTAATTTGGTTTTTAGTCTGACAGTACAGAAACGATTTTCCGTCTCCAGCCGCCTTTTATGTTCAATTTCAAAAAGAGAATTAGTAATGTAAAGTACAAATTGCTTAATTGCTTGAAAGTTTCAATTCTTGCACAGATACTCTGTATATTTCACCCATGTCTCAATGTTTCAATTCAAGTAGCAGAGTACCTGGTGGCTATAAACTTTATTCTTTGGTGGTTTCCTGACTCCAGCTCTCTCTCTCTCTCTCTCTCCCTCTCATTCTTTTCTAAAAGCGAGGAGGATGACGATGGAGAATTTTCTCTGGTACTTACTTAACTTAATCTGTGTGTGTATATGGCTTTGCCAAAAGTAGAAAATTCCTCTGCCAGCATCGACCAACATCTTGCGATTAAATCCGAGGGGTGATTTTTCTTTTTTTTTGTGTGTATAGATAGTTATGTAACATGTAGTATATAGTTTCTCAGAGTTTACCTCACACTCAATACTTTTTCTGTAATAAATTACTCAACTTGTACAAAGGAAATTTTTAGTACAGTTTTACTAATACTGTGTACAACTAAAGTCGTTCAAGACAGAAAATCCTCTGAAGTACAGGTTATATTATGTAATTTTTGAAATGTTTTTAAAAGGTACAATATTACTAAAAAAAGGTACTATGTACAGTGTACACTATAAACTATATAAACTAAAGGGAGCTTGGGAAATATATTTTTTATACTTTTTATTTTTCAAATCTCTTCAATAATGTTTGGTACAATTTTTGTAGCATTCAAAAAGTTAAATAGACTTTGGGAAATGATTCCATTTGTATAAAGTTTAAATTGTAGAGATAAAAGAAGGCCACTATTTTGAATAGGTTTAATTGTCCTCCAGCCTACGGCTCAGTGATGTAATGTATTTTGATCTCATTTTAAATTGCCTCGAATTAGTTTATAGATTATTGTTAGGTGTATTGAATATTTGCAGAAAATGCACATTATATTATTTGATACTTTAAATTCATGCAAGCATTTAACAAGGATTGGAAATTGAAATTGGAACCTACTTACAAAATTCGAAAACAATTATTATTGTAAGTAGTCTCACATTTTTCAAATTGCTTGTATGTGAGAGAGATTTTTTCTCGAATAAATCTCTTACGTAAAAAAACCCCTTTTATTTTCAAAAGGATTAAATTACATTAATTTCTATATAAACTAACAAGATAAAGGTGTGTTATGTAACTCTCAGATTTTACAAAGAAAAAAACAATAAGGTAGACTACTTTTGCTTAGCACAAATTTAAAATAACTCGGTTGAATGTTACGTTACGTTGTAGTGTTCTCACATAATTTTTAAAAAGTGGTTGTTTGCCGTGCCCCTACATATTTTAGTAGACTTTGATAAAATCTGAATGTTTTTTATGGTTAGACCATTATAAAACAATAAATCCACAGAACTTTTTTTTTAAATTCGGTGTATACTTTGTTGAACAATGATGGTTCAAACAAGATCCTGTAAACCAAAATGATCTTTAATATTTAATTGAAATACATCAAATTTACTATATAGTCATTATTTTGAAAATCCGAAGAGTGCATCTGGCGTCGTATCCGAGCCGCCACTATTTTTCAGTGTTTTCTGAGCACAAGAAGGGCTTTTTCAAACTTAATGCTATTCTGGAACTCATATTGAACATAAAGTTTGGAGCATAAGGCGCAAATTTGAACTTGGGGCATTGGAATACTACGCGTAACACACTCCACACCAACATCCCTTGAATACCTTCCTTTAAAAGAAAATAAGTTACTCACTGGAAGTTGGAAGATATTAGAGTTTGGGGATTACTGGGTGGAACAAAAAATGAATATCATCATAAATTCCTTAGAGCAATTTTGGAAAATAATTTGGGCTTTTGAGAACAGTCCGGAAAGAAACAATAGTTGCAGAAGTTTTGGGGCTCTGCAAAAATCGTTGATCATCCTTGTTTTAATGCAAATATTAAAAGAAAGTAATATTGTATATACCTACTACCTAAAATTTTTAGAAGTAGTGTCATACATGTAACTTTGGATACATTGAAAGCCATACAGTTTTGGTAATTTATCGTACTACTACTATCTTTTCAAGGGAAGCCATGACGCGGTCTGTGCGGCAACAGGGTAACAAATATTTTATTACTTTCTGCTTGCCACCGTGGTGATTGAAGATCGTGTCAGTGCGTCATATTCTTCATTTATCTTGTTGATTTCATAAAACATGTAAGAAGTGAGAGAGACTTGTGAGACCGTATAATATTATGCTTCCAATTAAAGCAGGTAGGATACATCAAGTCATTTTATGCACAAAATCAACTTAGGGGAATTGATTCTAGATAGGTACGTACGTACCTAGGTATATCTATTATATTGCAGGTGTTTCGTACTTTCACTTGGGTCCGTTATTTTGGAACGATACAATAGAATGGAACAGGTGCACACATATTCAGTCGTATAAAACTAAATAATTCAAAGCACACCATATGGATATCGAGGATTATATAATTATAAAAAACTATATTTACACACGTTGTGTCAAATGTCGTATTATGTCACATTTATAACCTGCATCTGCAATATCCATCTATTGTATATAGGTACACTATACATATATGCTAGTTTAGTTTCGCGTAAAATATGGGCTTTCCCTGATATTAGTGTTTAGTTTTGAAGGTTTTTTATTAAAAATTTGATTATGTACTAGGAATGCTTTTAAGATTGTCCTTGTTTATGCAGATCATTCATATTTTCGGAAAAACTGCCAGATATTTTCGTTTTGATTTAGCATAATTGATAATTCTAATTTCATTCTATTCTATTTTCTGCTGTGCTTGATAAATATGCGGCGTGGGCTTTTTCATATCTTAAAGATCTTACAGATCTCTTCAGATTGTACGTTACATCCTGATCACTTAATCACTTCACTGAAGCTGAGGTAACAGCGATACGGCGCTCTAATAAAGCATTAAAAAAACTGTATCATTAAATATGTACTAGTTATTATCGAGAACGATTTTGTATTTTTGCTTTCCGTAGTTTGTCGTTTGTGTCTTAGAGAAAGGAATCAAAGAAATGAAAAACCTGAGTAATATAGATTGATAATGCAGAAAAAATCATAAAAATGGGATTAAATACGATAAATTACACAACTTGTTGAGCAATAAATGGCAATAAATAACCGACTTACACAAACAATATCCTGATTTAGACTTTAGATAATTATGTATCACCTACCTGAATATTTTCTTTTATATTCATGTCGAGTGAAAACGACGTGATACAATTGGAATTTTTTACGTTACTATGACTTGACGAAAATTAAACTACCTTTGCATATATGGTTACCACCTGCTGAATATTATAAAAATAATTTGTGTGTACAAATAGTATGCAGTATATATATATAGCTTTTAACAATTAAATCATGCAAACGCCACAAAATTTGTTACCCCCTCCCTTACTGTAGCAAAAACCCACCTAATAAAAACAAAATCGGAGGTACCTAGGAAGATCATTTCGAGGTTGTCTCCGCTCCCCTAAACCCCATATAGCATAATCACTGTAAGCTCCCACAGGTAACAAATTTGTAAGGCAAAAGTGCTAACACTTGCTTATCTACAGTCACACTGCTAGAAAAATCAATTCGCAGCAACGTATAAAAGCAAGTAGTAGTTGTAGTTTGGTAAATATATTGGAACACATTGTCATCACATCCCATTCCTATTAAGGTCCTATATTGATAAATGGCAAGTACAAATGGATTAGGTGTAGAAAGCTTGTGTATCCGCACTCCTTGCATTGGATATATCCAACGGAGGGTTGAAATATAATTATATATAGGTAAAGGTAACTAGGTAATATACGACATTACTATTATGTATAGTAAACATACCATAGATATGGATCTACGGGATCCCTATCTGTAGAACTAATAGCATATCCGTAGCCCAGACGCACTGAGAACTCCCCAAAAGGTTACTGTTGTTCGACACTGAAAAATGATGCATGATTCTGGAATTTCCGTCCGAAACACCCTTAGGGGTGTCACACTTCCGATCTCCTGGCTTTTTGTGTTTTTCTCCAGTTCATTTTATCCGGAGATTGAAATGTGTAGGAAGCTCAAGATGATAAAGCAGAGAGGTATTATAATATTGCTATCTATACTATATATCTATTTCCACTCAAATACTTTTTCTTCACATATCCATGTATATGCATGTGCTCTGATACTCTGGCCGATGCCGATGATAACTCCTAACTGTAGTTGGGGCTAGTTACAAATGTTCTACATACTAACGTAAAATGCACAAGCTTCGAAACGAAAGCATATCATTCAATATAATTTGTATACCTGTCTATATAGGTTCGTTCCATATGTTGATATGTTTCATTCCCTTTCCTATATAATATTATATAAAAGGAGAACGGAAACACCTGAACCAACCCAGTCGAAGTTGGTAACGTTTTGGCACAAATACAAACATACCTATGTGGCTAATCATACCCTTGAATACCCTGAAGCTTGTATGTTTACACAGGTCTCCAACAAAACTACCCATGTGCACAGGAGTGCTGTGGTATTTGGCGGTGGTAAAGTAATTTGCTCGAGCAGTAATAATCATCTTCTGGGTAACAAGAATGCAAACTCAAATGTTCCCACTGTCACATCATTAAATGGAGGAAATGGTTCTGTCCCCTTGATTACAGTAATTAATCAGTGGTCATGCTCTTTCCCGTTCAAATAATTATTCAAATCTTGAATTTATTCCACCGTTTCTCACAATAATTGCGAGAAAGAATTGTTCTTTCCCTTAAACTGAGACTCAATGTGAGACGCTGCATTTGCATATATAGGTACATAGTAGTATTCATTGGTAAGTAGGTTGGTGGTGGTGGTGGTGTCATTAAATTTTATTATTTTAGTATATATCCAGCATTGAACAAGTTTATATAGCTCTCCCCACCTTTGCATGCTCTTCGGTGTCGGTAAATCTCAGCTGCCATTTCACAATTTTTCTTGTTGGAGTAACAATTATTTTAAGAGGTCGAATTTTTAAAACATGGAGTATATTTTCACAATGTTAAAAAGTTTCCCCCGCTCCGTGGCTGGTAAATCTCTTGCATGTTCAGATTCGGATTAATTGAATCTGGTCTGATCTAAAAGATTATAATAATAATAAATTATACTGATGCCTTTCCATGTTTCTTTGAACCAAGAATTTACATTACTTATAGTATTTTAGCACTTTTACTTTGAAATTGGAGATCGTGCGCTACAAAATATTAATGGTAATGGTCGTGTGGACTGGTGGCTGGCCACAGTTAACTACATAGCTCGTTTTCAGCCGCGTGCTGATTGTGAGTTATAATATATTGCTTATTTGCAACTTTAACTACTATGTAAACGGCAAATGACACTATATGCTGGTGTTGGTGTAGTAGGAGGGCTGGGTGGGAGGGAGAGAGGGCTACATTAAGTATTAGGTTGTGTAATTATATGATATATATAATGTAAGTTTGTGTATCCTTCTATTTAAAAATAACTTTTGTGAAAAACTCTTCTGTCTTCTATTATCAATTTTGTGTGCTTTGGAATGTGCACGCAGTAAAAGATAGGATTTGTAAGTAATAAGAGTTTCGCATTCGGTAGCTTTACCGTGTTGTAAAGCATACTTATTGTTAGTAGTACATATATAGTAGAAGTTTTAGTTCTTCTGCTGAGTTCTTCGTCGAAATTATCATCGTATGTTAAAAGTTAAGTGACAAAGTTTTGTTCCCGCCACCCGCATCTGGACAATTTAATAGGCACAAAGTTTTATTCTGGTTTATCGTTCACTCCCACTCCCACCAAACCAACGTCCTGTGCCTCTCTGCCATTGCCGTTTACGCACAGCACTGGCTCTCGGCTTAAATTTAAATTACATTTAGAAATGGTATTATATTATAGGCAGTAAAGGAAGGCTAGACCGAAGACGTAGCATTGGAACTGGAACAGAAATCTCTTCTTTCTTTTTTTTTACTTTTAACAAATGAGCAGTTTACACTTGGAGTTGACGACACTCAAAAATTCTAATTACTTTCTCTTCCTTTTCTTGTGAATTATTATGTGAACCTCTATGGTTTTTAGAGTCCGCATTCTATTCGCCATAATAATGTGAATATATAGCACCTCACGAGGATAAATGCAAATAATTTTTGGTTTCTGGTTACGTTACAAGGAGGAGGTAATTTCTATTTTTCCGGATGGTACTGCACAAGGAATTAATGACAAGAACTGATACGAAGTTATTGGAAGGAATAAAATCTGGTATTGTTAATTTGTAAGTGTAGAATATGTAATTCGCTTCCCCATCCCCAGGTGCGAGGTGCTAAAACAAATGCAGTAAAAAGTTTCGTATCTGCATCTCCTCCTCGCCTTCTTCAATTCAAAGTTACAATCTGGATACTAGATGGTAAAACTAAAATCATGGGTATGAATTCCGAAACGACGGTGGATTTTTCGAAGCAACATTCTAAATCGGTATTTATAGTATGGTAATTATGGGCATTATGGCATGGGTCTTAGCATTTGATAGCAGAGAACATCTGCTATCCAGGCGCGAAGTTTAGGGAAAAAATCTGATTGGGTTTGTTCATGTGATCAGATGTGAGCAAAAACGGTACGGGAGTTCGAATTCAGTATAAAGTGATCAGTGATAGGAATTAGTAAAACGTGAAAAAAAATGCTAATAAAGTTGTGTTTATTCTAATTTTACAGATATTTGGTTTGTTTCTGGCCTGGGAAACTCGACACGTGAGTATTCCAGCTCTGAATGACTCCAAGTACATTGGTATGAGTGTGTACAATTCAGTGATGATGTGTTTAATTGGGGCTCCACTCTCACACGTCCTCTCGGACAAACAGGATGCAAGTTTCGTCATAATTTCCATTTTCATTATTTTCTGCACTACTGCAACCCTCTGTCTTGTTTTCTTACCCAAGGTAAATACCTCCAATTTGTCTCACGACCTCTTACTTACTGTATACTACATATTGTATGAAAAGTTCAACATAAAAGTTGCATATACAAGTACTAGGATGATAATATAAATAATAATAAGTGAGCACTTTGATAATTAAATGTAGGACATAAAATCTACTATTTTTAAATGCCGCATCCGCGACGCGACCCCATTTTATGTCCCCCGTCTCCTCCTTTTATCAGCCACTATAAATTTACCATTGTGTTTCAGGACTTCGCTGTCTATATATACATATATATGTACCTACTTTAGCCTTTAGCATTGTTAGCAGATGAAACTTATTACGTATTCACGTTGGAAATCCGGAGAGCAGCCTTTGACTTGATGATACCCCAACTCAACTTCCCAACATCATCCCACAAAACCCGTATATCTCATGAGGGTAGAGTATGTAAGTAATAAAATCAGAATTTAAATTTGACAAACTCCTTTGTTCCTAGCTAATTGAATTAAAGCGGAATCCAAATGGAACGATAGAGAAACGTCTCAGAACGACAGTGAAACCACCATTCTCCACCCGTAGAACTTCAGCCACATCCCTCTATGAAACGGAGCTCAAGTCTGCCAAACAAGTCAACCAGAAGTATCGGAAACAAATTCGAGAAATTGATAATGAGATTCAAGTGAGTGGGCAATTTCATTCCATACAATTTCATTTAAATAGATCTCTCTAGACTACTCTCTATTAATTTCTACCTCTCTTGGTCCATATACTTACGCCGCGGGTACATGGTATTCATCCCCACCCCACCTCTCATCCCATCCTACCTTCCTACTTTGGTTATAGACTGTTCTAATTGTCATGAAATAATCTAATAATCAATTTCAATCTTTAACTGTATAGATAGGTAGTTTCGTGCTCACTCTCAAAATTAACTCCACACTACAATTAACATTTAAAATCAGGGCTCACCTTTTCCATGACTACTTCCATCTCCACGATCCCCCTAGCCCTCGCTCTATTTCTTATTTCTATTTTTATATTCGTATCATTATGTTAAATTCAAAGTCAAATCATAGTCGAACTCAATAATAAGAATGTATCAACCCACATTTTTTGAAGTTTTTTTGCTATCCACGTAGTTCTTTTTCAAAATGAGATCCCCCTGTCTGTCTGTACCAATAGCGATGCTGATAATCGACCCCTCCTTTGCTAGTTAGAGATAGAAAATCCCAATATCAATTTTTTTTTGAACGGATCAATAAGATGTAGTAAAAAAAAGTGTGACATATGGTAGGGTCGTAGTAGTAGTAGTTATCGTAAGTATGCAAAATTCCAAAGCTAACAATAAGCAGCTTGAGGATTCTTTCGTGGAAGAGTACGGGCAGAGGCAGCATGTGCCTGCTGTGTGACAGTGTTACTTTTTTTTCGAGGGAGGGTGGCGGGGGCTGGAGGTAGTATAGAAAAAGTTGGATAGTATCTTTATTATAAATCGTGTGAGTGGTGGGAAAGAAATCTGATCTTCTCTTAAGCTAAAGGATAAACATGTAGTCTTGAACAACTCGATCAAATTTCCCCTATACAATGAATCTCGGCATTGATGTGGAACTGGGATTTCTTGGAGGTGGCTGACCGTTATGCATATAGGAGGTCCCCCCATGCTTGATAGTTATTTTGTTTCAGCGCTTCGCCAAAAGATAAAAAAAAGTGGTATAACCAACAACAAAGTATGCACCTACGTCTGCCACGGCGGCCGGCAGATTTATTTTCCTATTAGGAAAACATTGCAACAGCAATCCCCATATGAATATTACATCACATAAAAAAATGAAAAAGATAATGACAGGGATTCTCAATCTTAAGGGTTTACACGTGTAGAATACATACTTACAACGGAGTACCCTATGCTACGTTGAGTTGTGGGTATAGGTAGGTACTATACATACACACTATCTAGAATGTCCATTGAAAGAGAGTCTCAGCTTAATACTTTACCCCTTGACTATATGACGGCTCTCTCTCTCTCTCTCTCTCTCTGTAAATAATTACTACCCGGCTCCTGATTGGTTATGCTTATTGACACTGACAATTTCATTATCCTCCTTGTTTCTTCATCTCATAAGATTTCAGAATTTCCTTTGATCTTTTGTTTCGCCCTGTGGTATCTTTTCACAAAGGACTATAGGAATTCAAGTAGATGCATGTGGGAAAGACATAATATTCTGGGCGTGTGTGTTGCTTAGGAATTGAAGCTGATGAGTTATAGATATAAAATTCGAAGCTAGAATTAGAAGGAAAAGAAGAGTTGTCAATGAAAGGGACAAAAAAGAGTCTTGTAGAACTGTGGAGCAGAGTGGAGGTGGTAGGAGGGAAGTGTCTAGATGTAATCATAGTCGTGGAAAAAAAGGTTATACGCCTGTAAATATACATATTTTAAAATATTACTTACATATTTAGTAGATGCATGCAGTTCCGTCATCATCATAATACTTATATTATGGGACGCGAGGGGCTGGCAAGGCTGTTTGTAGCCGTAGCCATCTTCCAACCTTCTCCATGGATGTTTAATGTTATTTTTTAACTTTTGAAAAGAAAAGTTAAATGGGTAACTTTCCTCACCCCATTGAAGTCTATTTTGGTGTCCTTACCTGAAAGATTATCTGAATGATTCTTTTCTTTTCAATTTCCTTGAGGTTCTTTGTTTGTTCTTGCTCTCAACTTTGGCCCTGATTTCTTTCTCCTTTTTCCCATTATGATCCGACTCTCTCCTATGCTATGGTCCAGGTCCTGGCCAAAGTATACCTACCTATACATTATATTGCCCTTCCCATGCCAGTCAAGTTGAGGTTACGAGTTCTAGAGAACCAAGTAGAAACAGATTGGGAGTCCAAGTCGGAAGTCAAAGTGTAGACCTGTAGACTCCTGAGTGAGTGCGGAGGAGCTCAAAAAGATAAATTTCAGGGTCCGAGAGTTTGTATATAGCGTGGATCACGGGCCACGTCTATGTTGGAGTATACATGTACATATATTATGACCATCTTATGCATGTAAATAAATATCTTATCCATTTTAGTTTCTGAGGTAGAAAACAGAGATTTGTAAGTAAAGTAGGAAGGGGGGTAGCGAGAGCTGGAGCTGTTTGGTATGGTGCCCAGGAATGATATCTTATTGGTTTTAAGCCCGGGTGGCGGTGTACATACATACATACCTATATATTGCTTGGATCTGAATTCGAAAATTCGAATGGTAGTTCTTATGGGACGTTGGTAGGTAAGTAGTATAACTAGACTTGAGACAGTAGATTATACAACAAGACGGGGGAGAACTGTTTCTTTTCGTTTCCTCGCGAGTTCCAGCCGTTCCAGTTCCAGGAACACTCAGCTTCGTTTTAGTTGACGTTGAGTTATAAGTTGTAAACTCTAAGGAAGGTCTAAGGGAAAAATTGGATTTGTGAGCGAGTAAAACTTGTATCTGTTCTCTGTGTGTGTCTGTTAGTTGTAGTTGAAAGTTGGGCGGAGAGGTGGACCTTAAAAAAAGCACAAATGTACAAAATATATTATGTATTATGTACCTAGATACATATATATATATGAGTATTTAAGGATATTCTTAAGCTGTGGGATAGCAAGTTGAAAGTTACTAATATATGCATCCACGGTCCTGATATATTATACTGACAAATATGTATTTAGGCGCAGTAGTATACAAAGTAGGAAGAAAAAGTAAAAAACACAACATATAATTATATCTGTGTGTATATGCATAACTATATACAAGGAGATAGCTTGTTCTGCTATTGAACAGAGAAAGGAGGAAACAGTTAGTTGACTATAGAATTGATTTTACAAAGGATAAAGCAGTTTCCTGTAAGGAGACCCAAACCGAACCATCCTTTTTATGTGGATTTCTTTAGGGAAAATATAGTGGAGAAAAGAAGATGTTATGTATTTTGGTTTTAGTGTTAGTGGTTACGGTGACTTTACGTTGGGTTTGGTGGATGCTCTGTTGATCGTGAGTTGGATTGGTTTGACTTGCGTCATGTCAATAATTGTCAATTGAGTTCAATCTCAGGGAGACGAGCCACAAATTCACTAGCTGTATTATTCTATTTGAATGTAAAAATAACAAAAACTATGTAGGTAGGTATAAAAGTATGTAAGTATGTACTATGTATGTAAGATGGGCATGGGGTGGCTTCTTTGTGGAAGTGGCAGTAAATCTAAATCAGAACCCAGGCTCGAGGCTCCCCTTGTTTTCTTATTGAAGATGCTTTATTTTTATTTATTTTCGTCAGAATGAAAATTATTTTTATTTTTCGAGAAAGTACAAACCTTTACTTACGCCCCACAGTCACAGTGAGTGAGGTATTGATAATACAGGTAGTTTTCACTAAAGGAGGTTTCTTGGGGCACATTATAGCCTTTTACTTGTTTCATGCTTTTCCCCGACAATTACGAGTGCCCACCCATGTTTATACGCATCACATTTACCTACTTGTGTACCGATATATGTGCGTAGTCTTTTAGCTGTCATTTGTATTAGCACAATGCTGACCATGGAATCGAAAAATCTAATCATCATACTCTTAAGCTAGAGGGATTTATTTTTTTAATCGATAATATTTCAAAAAATTCAAACTAGTATTATGCTACCAAGGTGTTGCGAGACTATATGTAGACTTATAGTATCTATGCGACCTACCGCATTTCTTCGAATAGAGGCCCGACCCCCAGGCTCTAATTATTCGTAGCGTTCTTGCTTCATTTCAAATACACTTTCGCGCACACACCACTATATCGTTTACCAGGGCACTGCATCCTGATCCTGGGTGTTCTTGGGGAAACTAAGGTTTTATTTTAGATTACCCATCTATACCTATTTTGTAGGCG